>LR750019.1:102500-243248 GCA_902729485.2 Mus minutoides
GCGGATGAGCCATGGATGGCTGTGGCCTAATTTCTTGGATAGAGCATGTTACCATATGTCTTGAATCATTTATTTAGGTCAAAATCAGCGGGTTGTTCAGTCAGTCCAAATTTATACAGCTTAAGTCCTTTGGCGTGAGTATTTGACCGTGGTATTTCCCACTGTGCGTTCCTTGGTAATTGTTAAGAGCTATGCATTTGCGGAGGCCTTTTCTCACAATTATCTGGAGATATATCATTTTGCTCAACTTGAAAGCTCTCTACTAGAAAATAAATAAATGGAAACTCTTCAAGGTTTTAGTGTGCACTTGCAAAGGACCACTGACAAGTATATATGAGACAGGAAAGCTGGACTTTCCAGCCAGAGCAGGGAGTCTGGATAGTCCAGCATCAGACCCAAGGCTCCATCCCAGCACCCTCCAGCCAGATGACTGTTTGAAAAAAAAAAAAAAAACCACTTTCAGAACTAAGGGATAGGGTGACCTCTCCCATCAATGTCAAGAAACAGAAACAAAACTAGGGAAAATATGTCCCCGCAGCTCCTCAAGGGGAAAAATCAACTTGGGACCTCTGATACAAGAGAGTGTAGCTCCTACTAGAAAACATCTCAGCAAACAAAGTACGTGGATTTGGGAGCTGGAACTGCCTACTCTAACTCACTCACGTAATCAGCAGGGTGTCTCCACCCTTTACAACCTCGCAATGTGTAGAGTGCATACAATCCAGCCTACAAAGAGGGCAACTAGGATTCTTTCATACTGTTGAAACTTGCCTTCCTAGAAAGCTCTGGAAGCCTGTGCCCATTCAGTTCCCCCATGCTTCTGTAGTAGCCCACAGCAGTTGTCAGGTCCTATGCATCAGTTGCCCCCAAAACAATGTCCCTCTATCTCTATTTCATTTCACATCCAATAAAACCGTTTAAAAGCTCTTGTAGAGTTGATTTATTATTTCCCATTACCCTGTCCTTTAAGTAAATAAAAAAAAATACTCATGTAAGAATGGAAGTGATAATATATTGTGAAAATACCTTTCAACTTGAAATTGAAGCATGTAGGGCGGCCCCGACCTCTGACACCGGGTGAGAAATGCTGTAAAATGTAATAACAAATAGGTTCAAGCTATTTCTTCAAGTTAACTCTCACCTTGATGCTTTTCTCCACGTATTTTGAAGTCTCTGGATAGACAATGTTCACAGGGGAGCACGAAGCCAGGAAGCATGGAGAAAGGAAATCAGAACCTATCAGAAGGCTCCTTCTGGGCCTCCAGTCTATGATTAAGGACTTTGAGAGATAATTTTCAAGAAATCTTGAAAGAACTAGAGTAATTAATCAAAAAAGTTTGAATTAAGACTCAAGGGAGTCCTTTCAGCAGTGAAAGAGTTTTTAAATGCAGGGATAAGCACAATACAGTAAAGGATAAACCACCATTATTCCTGTTCTGGAACAATGATTCTCAAACTTGAGTGTGGCACCAGAACCACCCAGAGCTTGTTAAAACCCAGCCACAGGGCTCCACCCCACAGTTTCCAATTCTACAAGTCCAGGATGGGCCCCAAGAATTTGCACTTATGCTAGGTTTCCATTGCTGCTGCCCTGAACAGCACACTTTGAGAGCCACGACTTGGGGAATTGTCACTAAAGTGCGGGTGGCTAGCATGGCTCTTATGTGGAGCATCTTAGAAATGGACATCAAGAAATACTTGGGAGATGAAGGCAGCTAGGGCTGAAATTTAAGCCTGTCCTCAGCTACACAGGAAATGCAAGGACATCCTGGGCTACATGAGACCTTGTCTCAAAAACACAACAGAAAGAAAAAAATGCAAGCCCTCACACCCCAGCCCCAAATCAATGAATTTAAGTCTTTGATAGATGAAGCATGGTCCCAGCAAAACAACCACATCTACAAATTAGCCAAAAAGCTTCACGGCAAATTTAATTTAGAAGGTGTATTAGTCTGGGTTTTCTAGAGGAACAACACAGATAGAACAAATATATAATACCATATGTCCTACATCATATATCATATATTTATTATTTATTATATTTAATTAATAGACTTGCTCACAGGCTGTAATCCAGCTAGTCTAACAATTGGGTGTTTACTAATAGAAGGTCCAAGAAACCAGCAGGCCCTTGAGGTTGGATGTTTTCATTGTTCTTCAGGAGATGCCAGAATCCCACAGAAGTAGGCTCTAATGCCAGCGAAGGGACAGACTCGCCAGTGCAAGCAAGAGCAAGCAGGCAAAGAGCAAGCTTCCTTTCTCCGTGACCTTTATATAGGCTGGCAGCAGAAGCTGGAGCCCAGATTAAAGGTGGCTCTTCCCACTTCAAATGATTTAAATAAGAAAAATCCTCCACCGGTGAACCCAGCCACTTGGCTTTTAGCTAATTCCAGATGTAGTCAAGTTGACAACCAAGAACAGCCATCAAACAAGGCTTGTCCCAAACGTTCCAGTCCCCATTCTAAGTAGTACAGTCCAGCCTTCAGCGGCACTCTATGAACTGCCACTGAAGTCACAAGAGATACCTACAACTAATTAAAAGATTGCTCACTGAGTCTATCACTAAATGAGAAAAGAGAAATGATCTCAGAACAGAATGGTAGATTGGGAGCCACAGACACACAATGACCATGAGTCTCTAAACCCAGCTATCAAGTACTATCTAACCTGAGTAATTAGATTGTCTTACATGAACAACCCAAAGAGGTGTGCCCTCTCACGGATAAGTGGATATTAGCCCCTCTCACGGATAAGCGGATATTAGCACAGGATCTTAGAATACCTAAGATACAATTTGCAAAACAGAAGAAAATCAAGAAGAACAAAGACCAGCATGTGGATACTTCATTCCTCCTTAGAATAGGGAACAAAATACCCATGAAAGGAGTTACAGAGACAAAGTTTGGAGCTAAGATGAAAGGATGGACTAACCAGAGACTACCCCACCCAGGGATCCATCCCATAATCAGTCACCAAACCCAGACACTATTGCATATGCCAGCAAGAGTTTGCTGAAGGGACCCTGATATAGCTGTCTCCTATGAGGCTGTGCCAGTGCCTGGCAAATACAGAAGTGGATGCTCACAGTCATCTATAGGATGGAACACAGGGCCCCCAATGAAAGTACCCAAGGAGCTGAAGGGTTCTGCAACCCTATAGGCGGAACAACAATATGAACTAACCAGAACCCCTAGAGCTCGTGTCTTTAGCTGCATATGTAGCAGAAGATGGCCTAGTTGGCCATCATTGGGAAGAGAGAGGCCCCTTGGTATTGCAAACTTTATATGCCCCAATACAAGGGAATGCCAGGGCCAAGATGTGGGAGTGGGTGGGTAGGGGAACAGGGCAGGGGGGAAGGTATAGGGAACTTTCAGGATAGCATTTGAAATATAAATAAAGAAAATATCTAATTTTTTTTAAAGTGAAAAAATAAATAAATAATTTTTTTAAAAAGAGGTGTGCCCTCACCTTTGTCCCTAGCTAACTGTAGAGGGTGGGGTCAGGGGGCGATTTCGAACAACTCAAGAAACGAAAGCATTCTGAAAGATACAGTGAGAGGCAGTTGTTATCCCCACCCTCAAAGGAAGCAACCCTGAGCGAAACTGTTTAGCCGTCTCCCTCTACCATTTGGCCTCCAACATGGCGGCTGCAGAGTTAGCCTCAAGACTCTCCATTTCGGCAGCTCAGCCAAGCTTTTGCTAAGGATGCTAATGAGGCCATGCATATGCTGCCAGCACTTGGGAGCTGGCTTTCTCCCCAGGCTCCTGAGACAAACTATCGTTTGGGCTTTGAATGGGGCACTTTGAAGGGGAAAAGAAAAATCTCTTTCAGAATTCACTCGCATGGAATTTCAAACACATAAGTGCTGGTAGTGCATACCTGTAATCCCATCACTCAGGAGGCAGAGGCAGGTAGATCTCTGAGTTCGAGGACAATCTGGACTATAGAGCAAGTTCCAGGTTAGCCAGGGCTATACAGAAAATCCTGTCTCAAAAAATAAAATAAATAAAATAAAAAATAAAACAAGGTTAGTAAGGGATTTACCCATCAGCTTACCCAGCAAGCAACAGGGCATTCCTCCAGCTTAATCTATAATCTATTCATGTCAGGCCAGCTCACCTGTCTGACTCGCGCCTTGTCAAGTATGATTGACAGTTTCTCTGAAAGTGCTTCCTGCGCTCAGATCCCTGGCTCAGCTACAGGAAGAGACTCGAAGTTCTAAGATGTACTTCAGGCCCCGCTGGCTTGTTTGTACAGCCCATGAGAAACATACTATAGAAAGCATGATGCCAGAATGGTGAGGATTAAGCCTAGCCTGAGCACGCGTGGCCGGGGGAAGAATAGAGTAATAGAGTGTGAGAGGGGCTTCCCAAGCCAATGTTCAGGGTGAGGTATCCTCTGCGTCTGCAGCTGGTGAGGCATCTCACCTTCTTCTCCGTGGACCCTCACCCAAACAAAGGATAATGAGAAAAGCCTGCTCTTGGACCACACTCCGAGAAGATGTATCTCAAAGACAGCAAGCACCCGCAGAAGTAGAAATTAGCACCACTGCCAGAGTGTGTCCTGGTGTCAGGCACAGCCTTCTCTGCTATTCACCTAAGCGGGTACCTTTTCTCATCAGAGTGAGCCTGAGTTCCCTGCACATGCGCCCGTCAAGACATAAGGTGGCCTGCACATTGTGTGAGGATTGGATGGTATCACTCACCGCCAAATCACAGCCCAGGGCAGCTGAGCTGCCACCAAGGACTGTGGGAGCAGGAAGGGCTGCCCCAGCTCAAGGCTGAGACCACACAGCTTCACCAGGACCTATCTGTGAAGCTCCTCTCTCCCCACAAGGGCTTCTTCTTCAGAGGCATGTGAGCCGGCAGGAGGGAAGTACAGCTGGGGCTCATTAATGGTAACCCCAGGTCCACTTGGAAGCACACAAGACTTCCTCTTCTACCATTGGCTGAGCCAACAGGGCCATCTGGAGCACAGGGTCTGGCGTCAACACTTTATGGAAAGTTTGCCTAAAACCTCAGAATAAACGTTTTTCTCTCAATAGGCAACTCAAACTTTCTCACCCCATGCATCTCAGCGTGGTTTCCAGGGGTGCGCTGTTTGGAAGATGCTGATGGTAAAAAGTAACTAAGGACCCATTCTTAGCTTTCCCAAGATTAGCAAAAACAAAGATGAAGGACGTTGACTCAAAGATGCAATCACAATTCACAGATATTCGGATCTCATTACTACTTTAGAGATCAGAAAAGTGAATTTCAGAGTCATCGCTGGTATCCAATGGGGATAGGGGCCGGGGTTCCAGGACCTACCTGCAGATGTTGTTGGCTTTGGATCAAGGATGGACCCTTTCATTCTATCATTTAAGCGCTTACTGTATTCAAAGCATCAATCCAATGAGTCCCGCATTTTAAAGCGTTGTATTCTCACAACCGGATGAGCATTTTACACTTTACAGATAAAGAAACTGAGGCAATGAGAACTCACAAACTACACCGAAGTAGTAGTGACGGGCGGGATAGAGATTTCAATCCAGAGAATTCGTCTCCACCCCTCATGCTCTTGAGCAACATCCTGAGCTCCCGCCGCCGTGTCCAGCTTTCCGAGACTAGCTGGACTTAGACTATGGAAACCAGAGCTGGTGCCGACAACCTGGGATAAATGTCAGGAAGTTTACAAACCAAAGGAAGCAGAATTCTACTCCCAGCCTCTTGGAGCGTGAAGCACCCGGCCGAACTCGGCACTGCTTTCCTTAGAACGCAGACAGCAGCCCCTGGGCACTCACCAGACATGCGCATTCTAGGCTTCACACCAGACTCGTAGCTGAGGATAAGTCCACTGTGCAATGAGTTTCCAGGGATCCGAACGCAAAGAGAACTAATGGCTTTATGGATTTATGGCTCCAGCACAGTCCCTTTGTAATGAATCTGCTCAAGAATATCTTTAGGGCCCCGGGAATTGACCACTCTGTGCTGAGAGTTTCCACAGTGCCCACACCTGACAGCCCCAGATCCACCTCTCCGCAAAGGGAAACAGGTACTCAGAAACCTACAGAGCCCCTAATTCCTACCTACCCTACCTTATCCCAAGTCCCCTTGCGTCCATCCTGGCACTCCAAAGCACTATCTAGTGGCTTTTATAGTTCACACACCATCTCTTCAGAAAACGCACAGGCACCAGTTACCCAGAGACGCAGTAGAAGGGCCTCGGTGCCAGAAGGACCACTTAGCCCTTCCTCGCAGCTGATCGCACCATCTTCCTATGTAACATAATCTACACTCCAAGTGTGCTTCACCACAGAACGCATTCAAGCAACCAGTGGGTATGGATTCAAATGCCCAACCTCTTGGCGTCACCAAGTCCTTTTTTATTAATTCTGGGCTTCTGCCATACTTCTTACCCACAGCCACAACCAAGGGTGGAAAGCTCCCGCTTGCGAGCATAAACCTTCGTTGGAAGTAAATTTTCCTCTACCATCCTGTTGAAATCTTTCAGATGTTTGATTCTGAGAGCTGCAACTTTGACACGGCAGGAAGAAGGGCGGAGTATGGTAACCTGAGACCCTGAAACTGTTTTAGGCTGACTGGGGCATGTGGCACTCGGATCCCCAGGAATTTAAGCCTTAGATGTCTGGGAGTCTAAAGAGCTCTCAAGAGATACCATCCTTTGGAAGTTAGTGTAAGAATTCAGATGTAGAGGATCGTCTGGACTTGACACTGGAATTTTCCAGTTCAGTCAGATAAAAATACTCTGCCTTACCAGAGCAACTAAAAGGGGCTAGGTTCACATACGTGAAGTGATTTGTGTATTTTCATTCTCATTCCCTGACTTGATTCCCAGTTCTTAATCACCTTATACAGTTCCCGCGGCATCCTTGACAGAGCCACAACAAGTCCAGTAAGTAATCCATTCTTTTAAATAGACTTACACAGCAGAACTAAGTCCTACAGCAAAGAACTCTAGAATTCGTAGCACAGTGAAGCCCAGACGCTGAAACCACGAGAAATCCCTGCAGCGGGGACCTGAGCCACTTTGCCAGGAGAGCAAATGAACACACCTCTCACCTCCCCGACTCTATCATCTAAGCAGCATTTATTAAATGGCTAGCAAATCAAGGAGAAAATAAACACTATCAGTCAGACCACCAGGCTAATCAGATTGTTTTGGTTTGGTTGTTGGGTATAGAGGAAGCAGAAGCATTGAGATTTTAAATATACAGTGTCTGCTGCCATCTTGTGGCGATTTGGGGCCAATGCACTCTGTAAAAGAGAATGCATCCCTGCAGTAATAGATTCCTAGATAGACAAATTAAAAAAAAAAAAAAAAAATCTTAATCTGCCATCTAAAGTCCCGAGATATGGCGATAACAGTCCCAAACAAAAGTCAGGTCAGGACGCATACATATCTCAGTATTCAATAACTCAAGGCTGCATTGGTCCATTACGGACATATCTACTTTGACCTCCTCTATGAAATGAGAAGGCTGAGGGTGCCATCTGTCTAGTGCTCCTGTTCGAACCCCAGGAGATAATACAGTCACTTCTTGTACTATCCCCTGGTCCTTGGTAATGATCCCCAGACTCAAGCTCTGGTAGTAAAGATGATTGTGCTACGCACAAATCAGCTTTCTCCACTCCAGGCTCCACCCGACCAATCAGTACAGGATTCTTCTATGTCCAATGCTCCAGAGATGCTGATTTTCTTTAGAGGAGGAGGAGCTGTAGACGCTACTCACTTAGAGGTCACTGTAAACCCTACGTTTTAAATTATTTTAATTTTATTTTATTATTTTATTTGCATGGGTGTTTGTCTACACGCTTGTCTGTGCAGTACTTAAATGCCTATGCCCCTGGTGTGCAGAAGAGGGCCCTGGAGTTACAGACCATTGTGAGCTGTCATGTTGGTTCTGGCCATCAAACCTGGCTCCTCTAGAAGAACAACCTAAACACTCAATAAGCCATCTTTCCATTCCCTAAATCTCACATTTTATAGTGAGTTGTCCTCTCTCATAAAGTTAATTGCTATGGACAGGGTATAGATAGAGGTCAATCAAACTGACCCCAGATCCATTTATGAAAATCTGAGTGGAAGGGCAAAATAGCAGAGTAACAAGTGATATCCGAGATCCTGTCACTTGTGGCTCTTGGCACGTGTCACGATTTTCTAAAAGTTCTCTGTGTGGCCCTGAAGAAAGCCACTGCAGTCAAAGCCCACAGAAAACCCGAGGGCTCATCGACAGGCCTGGTCTTGCAAGGGTTTCCCTGTAATCACACAAGCAGGGAATGGCAAGGTGCTCAAGGTCAGTGTTCCACAACACGTATGCATATGTGTAATGCTATGTGTTAACATGTCTAACTATGTGATGTGTATAATTGCGTATGGACACATATATAAGAGGAAATGTTTGAGCACACATTACTATTAGTTATGTGTTACTAAAGTCTATTAAAATATACAATGATTATTTATTGAATGACCTAAAACTCCTTGGCCACTAAACACCTGGCATTTAACTTGACCACACTGTGGCACTGGGGTACATTTAGGAACATGCCCCAAACATATTTCTTCAACAGAGGTATCTCATTTGGCAACAATACTTGTTTTGTAGCTTAGCTTACTCTCTGTGTTCAATTTAAAAACAATGTTTAATTGTTGAAGATATCCGTGGGCCAATGACCCACTAATTTCAATACATGTTCCAGACAATGCAACTCCAGTGTCCTGGGAGACCTTTATCCATCCTTGTACTGTCTACGTGGGTGAGTTTCTGAAGACACAAAAGCATGGTAGACTGGTTGTTACCGGGGCAAGAAGGGGCAGGAAGTGGGGAGATATCGGTCAAAGCACAAGGTTACCATTAGGCAGGAATGATAAATTCTAGAAGCTACCATTCACATACAGCTGGAAGGAAGGTGTGGTTATGTGATGGTTATGTGTTGGGAGGCGATTTTATGTGTTGTCATCGTTAAAAATCAATAACGCTGTGAGGAGATGCATTTTCTAACTCCCCCTATCTATGGTGTAACAAAACATGATGGCTAGACCTTAAACTAATATACAGATAGCTATAAAGGAGAGGTGATTGGGTAGACATGATGTATAAATTTTACCTCGATAAAGTTGGTTAAGTCTTTTTAAGTTGATTGGAAATGGGCGATTTGTGATCAGCTCAGCAGCTGCTACTGTGGCCTCTCCCTGAAAGAATCCCAAGAACAACACAGAGGCTCTGCACACAACCTGCGCTGACTCTCCTCTGTTCTCCCCACAGGAGGATTACAACCAGCTGCGGCCACTCTCTTACCCCAACACCGACGTGTTTCTCATCTGCTTCTCCGTCGTCAACCCCGCCTCTTACCACAACGTTCAGGAGGAGTGGGTCCCGGAACTGAAGGATTGCATGCCTCACGTGCCTTACGTGCTCATCGGAACCCAGGTTGAAATGAGGGTGATGGAAGGGTGGGAGAGGGTGATGGGAGATGTGAGAGAAAGGAGAACCCTGTATTCTGTCAATCACCACAAGAGATGCTCAGACATCAGTGAGCATCAGTGAGGAGAAGGTCAGGAGAAGGTTTTGGTCTGGCCTTTAAGATTATGCTCATAGCTTGTTTTCTAAATAATTATTTAACAGATACTCTTCCCAGCCCTAAATTAATTAATGAAGCAAGAGCATCAGTTGTACATACTATCTGATTTTTTTTAAAGCTAGACACAATTGTTTCAATACAGCAAAATAGGTGTATTGGTCCAAATGACCCTAGGTTCGGACAGGGCGTATCATGACGGGCCTCCCTGACAGCCCTGCTGGAGAAGAAAGGAACTCTCTGCTCCTCAGTCACCCAGGTATTAGGGATGTTAAAACACACATATTTAAAAGCAACACGTATAAAGTGTCAAGGCCTTGAAAGGGTTTGGAAGCTGAGAAAGTTCCTCCGCTTGAATCTCCGTCAATAAGCCTCTTGTTGGTTGAGGATTGTCTCAACTATTCATCATTCAAGTGGCTTTTAGTTCTTGGCTGTTTTAAAAATCTGCATTAGTGTTCTGATCTCAGGACCATACTATTGCTTCAGGTCTTTCTATCAGCTTCCTACACTACTTTTGATTTCTTATCTTGAATCCTATTTGATCAAGAGAAAAAATTTTTAAAAAAACATAAATGAAAGAAAGATGCTTTTTTGAAAACAACACGGGCAGATGGGAGATATGTGTGTTCACTTAGATACAAGGTAGATCTCATTTATCTACACAGATGAGTGCAAGTCACGTTTCTGCCCTGAACGATAACTATTTGTTTAAATGAAGGTGTTTGTTTGTTTGTTTGTTTGTTTGTTTGTTTTACCTTCATTGCAAATATTAATACCTATCCATTACGAGAAAGCTAGATCATGCTGCCAAAATATGTAACTGGCCATTCAAAGCCCTTGTTGTGACTTGAGTCTGTTTAGAAGAGTCACTAAGTCAAATGATTAAGAAAAATAGAAAAACAAGTGGGAATATCAAACCACGACTTTGCATAAGCATGGTTGCAATCGATGGAAGCCTAGCGTGACCATACCAACTTCCCGCAGGAAGCGAGTCCTGTGGGCCCACATGCACAGCAACATTTGAAAGCAACCACAGCATTTAGTAAAGTGTCCAGTCTTTGACCTGCTGCCCTCAAAGCTGCTCCCCTTGAGAGACATTCTACTGCTTCTCTAGGGAAACCCTTCGGCCTCTCCTCACTGGGACTCCCCTGCAAGGCCTCCCCATCCATTTGTTACCTGTTAAAAAGGTCTCATATGTAGCAAATCTCTAACCCTTTGAAGGTCAAGATTTGATTTGGGGGGGGGGGGGGCAGAGGAGAAAAAAATGGAGCCAAAGCCACAAAAAATATTGTATAATAAGTAATATGAGTTACAGCCAAATGAGTAATCACCGAAAGGTACCCATGCCATTGGAGGATGTTCTCAGCATATAAAGCCACCCTGCGGTGTCCAAGTTAAAAAAGAAAAAGAAAAAGAAAAAAAAAGATGGGCACATGCTTTTAATTCCAGCACTTAGAAGGCAGAAGCAGGTGGATCTCTGAATTAGAAGCCAGCCTGGTCTACATAGTGAGTTCCAGGACATTCAGAGCTACACAGAGACAGCCATGTCTCAAACAATGAGAGGGGTGTGAAAGGGAGGGAGGAAGGGAGGGAGAAGGAGAGGAGAAAAATCACTTCAAACTCTCAAACCTAGCATCGGCTCGTATATTGTTTTCTTGGAGAACATCCAGCAACGTCAGAGAGGTTAAAGTGGGAAAGGGTACTGTATTATGTCTCCACTTAAAAATAACTGATAAGGCCTGAAAACAGCTAACATATCTTTGTCCCAGATTGATCTCCGAGATGACCCCAAAACCTTGGCGCGTCTGCTGTACATGAAGGAGAAGCCCCTCACCTATGAGCACGGCGTGAAGCTGGCAAAAGCGGTACGATCGCGTTGGAATCGAGGGTTCGGAGATGGGTGCGCTAATCGAAGAAACACCTTGCCTTACACTGCGAGGTGTTTCCGATCTTTATGTTGAACTTCTTCCTTGTTTTACAAGTTAGAATGAACCGTTTTGGGAGAGTGTTTCTGTCAGCTGGCCCCTTCTGTTTTTCATTAAGAAACTTCAAGAGTTTCAACAGCTAAATACTTACCATTTTGCTTCAGCAGTGTCTAGACCATGCACTTGCCACATTTAGCATGAATTAAGGGGAATCATTAGACGTATGTCTGTAAACCTCCCTGTTTATTATCAGTGTAACTCATCCAAATGACCCCACTAGAGGTGTTTTGTGATTTTTTTTCCAGGTAGAGACTTGGATTTGAAATCTGGCAAGGTTCTCTTTGTCTAATCCTTCTCTTCCTATAATGAATAGCCACTTAGCCTGGGCAATGTTACAAAGAGCATATAGAAATGTAACACACAGGTAACGGGGTAAGGAATCTAAGTGGCTGTCTGACAGAGCGAAGCTGGAATTACCTCCTCCGACCATTCTTCACTCCTGAGAGTCAGCCATAAACAGTGATCTTGCTACAGAAGTGCTTCAAAAAAAATGTATTTGCCAGACACCAAATCTCTGCCTTCCCATTGTCATCACGACATGAACAGAGCAGCCGCTATAATGGATGCATGTGCAGAAGGAGACTTGGGGGCCATAGTTCTCTAATTTGAATCGTCACCCTACTGTATTTAGTCCATCAATCCAAGCAGGAGAGTTTAAATTTTTAATGTTTTACTTTCTAAGTAACTAACCCTGCAAAATGTATGCCCACAAGCAGTCAGTCCCCTTCTCCAAACCAGACAAGAATAACATTAACTACCAATTACGAGAGAGAGAGAGAGAGAGAGAGAGAGAGAGAGAGAGAGAGAGAGAGAGAATCAACTTCTCTGGAAGTGGATTGGCTGTGGTGTTATATGGGTACAATACATAAGGGCATCACACAGATGTTTGAACCCTTCCTACTTCTGCCACAGTCCTGTAAGCCATCTAGGGAGATGTTGGCACCCTAAGCCTCTTAGAGGCGAGGAGATGCCCCCAGGAAGAAGAGCGCATCTGAATCACAGACACAGTTGAATCCAGCTGTCTTCTCCAGCCATGTGTGTGGTCCCTGGGGAAAATGAGTGGATCTGCGGCTTCTCCTCCTACGTCCAACCTCAGATCTTCTCACTAATGTACGTGTTAGTGTGTGTGACAACTGTATGTGGCTCCTGCAGGAGGGCCCACCGTTTCTGGAGTAGCCTGTTCTCTGTGTCCCTTGCCTCTAGGACTGTCCCTGCCTTCATCTGATGACTTCCTAGCCTCACTCAGAGCTTGAAAAACTGCTTTTGGGTTTTTTTTTTTTTGTTTCTGTTTTGTTTTGTTGCCCCTGTGATAACGAGTCACCCCCAAAGCCTCCGGTTTCATTTCAGCTTTATTTTAAGAACAGTGACTGAGCTCATCGCTTGATTACCTTTTGCCAGCCTCTCCTAGCAACTGCTCTCTGGTTTACAATCATGTTGCGCATATGAAATCCAATCTAGAAGATAACCAAGTGAGATTTTTTTTAAACTGGTTTTGTGACGATTCGTGTAATTACAGAGATGTTTTTAGGTTCTCAGTCTTTGGCTCCTCTGTCAGATACTTTATTATAACAGCTAGCATGATCTGGTCCTGGGCGTGGTATGGGCTTCCTTATGTAGTTAATCCTTGAAGCACCTCCTGCAGTGTGTGCATTATTGTCCAAACTCTCCTAGAGGGAAATGAGGTTTAGAAAGGCGAGCAGCAGAGAGAGGGTCTGAGTTGATGTTCTGGCCACAGTGTTCTTTGTCTTCTTCCTAGAGCCTACAAACAAGTTCTTCAGTTTGGAACTCCTTTTGCAAAGACTTCTGGGAACAGCAGAGCAGAGTAGTCCCGCCCCCTGGTTGGAGAGATGGATGCACCTTATCTCCACAAGTTAGGGCCAGTTCTTGGGCCTGTAAATGCGTTGGCACAATTCTTCCTTCCTTGGGTTCCGGTGGTACCTCCATGAACTAACATACCATAAGCCCTGGCTCTGCAGGCTCTCCCTGTTGGCCCGTTTGCCCTCAGACTTGCCTGCAGCTGGGAAGACATTTGTCTCTGTTCCTTCTGGCTACTGTTTTTGGTTTGGGTTTTCAGAACGTTCTCATGTAGCCCAGGCTGGCCTTGAACTCTACATATACCTAAGGACAAACCTTGATCCTTTTGCCTCTACCTCTTGCTGGTATCAGCACATCTGATTTTATACAGAGCTGAGACTCGAAGTCTAGGCTTTGTCCATTGCAGGCAAGAATGCTGCCAGCCTGGCTCCAGTCCCCAACCCTTCTAGATACCTTTGTGCTTCTTTAGTGCATCCCACCCCAGTCAAAGGAGGGGGAAAGTATTAGCTTGCCGTTTCTCTTGATTTGGCCTGTTACAAGTTGGCTTGTTTTCGTTTCTTCCCATCAGATCTTGTCTGTTGTGTACCACTGTGGCATCTCTCCCAGTCCTGAGAACAATGGACCCTAAGTGTTGTAAGAAACTATCAGAAAGGTGTTCTGTCTGCAGCCTCAATCTCTCCTTTGTTTTCTTTTACTTCCTCGAAAGGTGTCAGTTTGGTCAAGCCTGCTGAAGATTGCACACATGTGTGCCTAAATGAGGAGTCTCTGAGTTCTTGCAGATGAGTCCTAAATACTTAACTGAATAGGTCATTTGGCTCCGAGGACCGGGAAGGGCACTGCTGTAAACAAGGAGGGCTGTGTTTCCTTGACATAATTTTCCTTTTCAATCTTTGGTGACCCTAATGAATTTTTTGAGCATTCTTTTTAACATAGACTGTGCCCTTTCCCTGAACCAGGACAAACTCTCCTCTCTGACCCCCTGAGCACGTAGAGCTTGGCAAAACAATCACCTCAGAACTGGGCTCTGTGTCTCTCACACGGAACATCCCAAATCACACCCAAAATCCGTTGGCTACTTTTCCTGGAACGATCAGCACACCCAAATGTTATGTTAACCTCCTCACACAAAAATGCCTTTATGGACTGTCTCGTTATCTTTCCCCACGTCAGAATTGGAAGAGACAAGTTCGGGCTCCTCCTGCCTCATTCAGAGGCCCGGGCTGACAGGCTAATACGCTAAAGCACTGTGGGTTAGCAGCACTGTGGGGAGAGAGGGAGCAGGTTCCCACTCATCTCACAGGATCCCAGAGTGAATGAAGAGAAGCCAGCCAAACTCCTGGAATTTTCAGAATCCATCTGGGGCTTTGGAATCATTTAGTGAGAAGTTTGTCCAAATGCAATAGCCTACCGCACTTTCTAAGGCTTTCTCCCCGCTCTGCATAGCTGACGGAGCCATCACTCTACAAGCAAGCACATTCAGGCATTCCTTTACTTGCTGGGCTTTTTATATGTGTGCGTGTCAACTTCCAAAGGCAGCAGGTGGCATTTTATGTCATTATTAGGGAAAAACTTCTACCCCCTTTTCTTCTCTCTCATATCCTGCTTTTAATAAGTTTTTGAAGCTTTCTCCAAATCTAAAGGCCAAACCATTGTCAAAACCCAATCCATAAGGTAGGTTTTCATCATGCACTGATGGCTTTCAATTCCCGGCCTTTGATATTTCCCATTGACTTATAAAATAGCCATTCTTGTCAGAAAAGAACACCTACCAAAAAAAGTACTTGTTGCTTGTAGGAAGAATTTTGAAATAAATTTCTGGACCTGACCAAAACAATTTCATTTGATGCTGAGTCTTCATACATGTGGCCTTTCAACAATCCCATTTCAGAGACTGTTAGCTCAGCCAACTTGTTGCTGGGCTGGGTATAAAGGAATAAGAAAAACAATAAACCTCAAGCAATGGGAAGAGGGCTTGTCATGTAAGAGTACCTCTTTTACAAACATAAGGTCCTGAGTTCAAGTCCCCAGAACCCACAAAGAAGCCAGTAACCCTAGCATCAGGGTCGAGACAGGCAGATCCCAGGAGCTCACTAGGCAACCAGTTCGATCAAAGCAGCAAGTTCCAGGTTTAGTGACACACTGACTCAAAGGAACAAGACAGAGTGACAGAGCAGGATACTTGATATCCTCCTCTGACCTCAATACACACACACACACACACACACACACACACACATACACACACTCTCATACATGCACACACACACATACATTCTGACACACATATACACTCACACTCTCACACAGGCATATACACATTCACATACACACATTCTCACACACATACATACTTTAACACACATTAACATATTCTCTAACACACGTCCACACATTCACACACACATGTACACACTCACACACACATACACATATTCACATACACATGCATATACTCACACATACATTCACACATTTTCTCTCACACACTCTAACACACATACATACATACATACATACATACACACACACATGCACACAAACACAACTGTCTCATACATATATACATACATACATACATACATTAACACACATATGCACACAAACACAACTGTCTCACACACACATACATACATACATTCATACATACACACACACACACACACACCCCTCAGGAGACAAAGATTTTAAAAGTAATTCTCTCTCCTTCTGGTTGAATGCTCATTTTCCTTTGCCTGGGCTGCGTCCTTTCTTGTCTAAGCTAATTCACAAGTTTTTCTTCATTCCACATTATACAAGCTTCCTGGTGACAGATGAAAGCATCTGACATCTGTATCCTGACTGACCCACAGAATACTTCTTTCAATTGTATACATTAAATAAAACTCTAAATCTCTGACTGTATAGAAAAGTAGGAAAATGAGTCCAGCGTGAATTTTTGGAAGCTGAGGAGATCATCCATTCTAGTGGGGACACCAGTCACAGCTGCTTTCTCCTGGTCCCCCAGAGTCCCCATGTGCCACCCACAAACTCCCATCTGGAATGCCCTCGAATTCCTGCCTCCCTGTCTCCAGTCACCTGCCACTGTTCCCAGGGCCAATATCCAGCCAACCTCTTTCTTCTGCATTTGATCTGCTTTTCTCAAAGTTAGTTTCAAAATGGAAAATGGAAAAGGGGCGGGGGGGGCGGTGAGTGTTTCTCCAGATGTCCTTCATATCAGAGGCCCTCAGTACATAGTTGGCTCATGTGAGCTTGTGAGACAAGTTAACACTCAGGTCTCCTCCTTTACCAAAGCTGAGAGCCAAACACAACCTTCCTGGCCAGTGATTTTCTTAAGGAGAATCAACACTTTCTGCCCTGGATTTCTACATTCCCATGGGATTTTCTAATTCTCATGTAACCCGTAGAACAAAATCATTTTTGTTTTTATCTTCAAAGAGTTGGAGAGATGGCTCAGCAGTTAGAAGCACTGGTTGTTCTCCCAAAGAATCTAGGTTCGATTCCCAGTACCCACATAACATACAACCGTCTGTAACTGCAGCTCCAGAGGATCTGGTGTCCTCTTCTGGCCTCTCTTGGCACTGAATGCACATGGTATGCAGATATACCATGCAGACAAAATGCCCACACACATATGCTTATAGTCATCATCAATAGCAACAATAATTTATTTTAACAATTAGCAATTGTTATAATTCAAATAGAACACTAACCTGTACAAAATACATATCACTTAACCATAATATATATATATATATATATATATA
This sequence comes from Mus minutoides, assembly GCA_902729485.2. NCBI lineage: Eukaryota > Metazoa > Chordata > Mammalia > Rodentia > Muridae > Mus > Mus minutoides. The sequence goes on from LR750019.1 coordinate 119,646, forward strand.
TATATATATATATATATATATATATATATATACATACATACAGAGAAGGAAGGTGTCTCTATCAATGATTGTCTTCTATGAGTTTTTTTCTTCATGTTTTATTGTTTTAATTTAAAATTTGTTTTTCAAAATGTATTGATATTGAATAATAATAAAAATGGTGTCGTGTTGCTGAGAGATACGTGCCAATCAAGAATAATTTATGATAGCTGCTTCTCACTACTCTTTAGGTCCAGTGACACTGCCTTATCCCACTCAGAAGCACCTCTTCACTTGAATGTCACTACCACATTCCATATAAAAATGAAAGGACACTGGAAACAGGCTGTCTGTAGAACAAGCAGACATGGGAACCTGGCAAGTCAGAGGACTGGCACTCACGACTTTCTCTCTCTCTCTCTCTCTTTGTGTTTAAGATTGGAGCACAGTGCTACTTGGAATGTTCGGCCCTGACCCAGAAGGGTCTCAAAGCAGTTTTTGATGAAGCCATCCTCACCATTTTCCACCCCAAGAAAAAAAAGAAAGGCTGCTCGGGGTGTCACGGCTGCTGTGCAATTATCTGAAGTTGCCTGAGACCCATCTCCCCACCATGCAAGAGTATAGAGGGCAGCCGGTCTCTGTGACCCAACTCTAGTCAAAAAGGAGGGTGTGACCCGAAAGGAATTCCTGCATCCCAATGCCTGTCCCGGTGCCCTGCCAGCTTCCCAGCTCAGCATCCTGTAAGCCACTGCCACAGCCCTACGCCAGCCAGACCATGCACACTGTGCATGGAGAATGCAGAATCACATTCAGACCGTATGCTGGTGAGGTGTTGGGAGCCAAGTGACAGTTCATCTGGTATTTTATATCTTATCTCCCATGGTTATGAACCAACAGGAAGTCACGACGGGAAAACCAAGCATTCTGTCCTTCTGTCCCGCACTGGTGGCCTTACTTCATGTCTTCATCAAACTTGGGAATACAACGCCAACATTTTTTTTTTCTGAGTCCATTCATTCTTTTACCCAAGCACCTTAACACTCATTTCTATCACAGTTTCCCAATATCCGATCACTTGAGCCTTACAAATCCACATCAAAATAATTGAAAGGCAAGCTGGATTGTGTTCATGCCAACTGACGGTGGATCTCTGCCAATGTTCTTAGAGCTGTCATGTACCTCTGAATGCCTAATCACAAAAAAAAAAAGTACAACTTTTCTAAACTTATAGACCTATATAATGTTTTTAAACTTTTTAAAAGAAAACATCCTGTGAATTATTACAGCTCCCCAAGTTTGGCCAAAGATCATCGTACAAATGCTTCAGGAGATAGGGGGTCTGCTCTTGCAAAATCCTACTGTTATTCAAACCAAAAAAAAAAAAAAAAAAAAAGGACTACCTTGAAAGAAACAGTTTTCTACTTCTTATCTAAATTGGTCAGGACAGTAATATGACAAAGCCATCTTCGCAATCCAGCAGAGTGGGCCTGACCCACCCTGCTCACACAATGTCTTCTCCCTCTTTCTGCTCATATTTTCTCCTGTGCCCAGATCCGTGCATTCCCCAGTCATAGCCTAACCAAAAGAAAAGAAAAGAAAAGAAAAGAAAAGAAAAGAAAAGAAAAGAAAAGAAAAGAAAAGAAAAGGAAGGTGATTTATGGACACCAGACCAAAAAAAAAGAATTCCAGAATCCTTCAGGGTTGAAGTACCTCAGCTTCTCTACTTGCTTTAGGTGAGAGTGCTACTCAGCTCGGCACCATGTAAGGCTCCATTAAGGACGGTTTCTCGTCTCAGCCAGTAAGGCATCATTGTCCCTCTCTTTCTTTCCTTAACACCTCTTCCCAAATGTCCACGGAGGATGGGCTGAAGTGGTGAGGACCGTTGCAAACAGCCAGGGACTCTCCATGTTTTGATTAGAGGCTGTGATGGGCCCTGGTTAGCCTTATTTGCTTACAAATGCCCTGGAATTACCCAGGGAAGCTGATTTTTTTTTTACTTTATTACATCAATAAATCATATCTTAGCAAGAAGAAATTATTTCACTTTTTCTAGATTGAAGCTCCCTCTTTGGGGAAAAAAAATCTCAATCTTTCTAGTCTTTTCTGCTCTTAGAAGAACCACAGAAGAAAATTGTATGGTATGGGTCTTCTTAAGTCCTTCCATGACACCCCTTCAGTCTTTGGGGGTTTTGGTTGTTTGTCTGTTGTTTAGAATTTCTGAAATATATTTTTGCTTCTTCTACATTTTAGTACTGTTTTTCTTCTCTCCCATATAATGGCTTAAAATTTTCTGAAGCACACATATACATACGTGCACAAATATATATGCGTACATACACACACACACACACACTTTAAAAAAACTGGAGTTCTGTAAGATAAAGCTTGACATTTAAAAAAACAAGAATGGACTGTCTACCTTCATACATGGAAATCAAATACACATGAGCCACAACACTGTGGACTACCATTCACTCTTCACACACAGTGATGGGTACCTGGTCCTGTAATTAGTTAGTGCTATAAACCAGTTTTCTACATTATGGCATAGGTACATCATGCTAGGGGGCTGCTCCTCCCTTCTCCTTGTTCTAGAGGAAAAACTGAGAGCATACATTGGTTCCACCAAGAACTGGTCAAATATATGCAGTAAAGAGGCAACTCGCTCCCCATGCCACTGTCCCCATAATGGACCAATGAGATCTTGGTAACAGGACCTGATTTGTTTCACAAAAATTGTCTTTCTGCCCCAAGAGTGCCCCAAGTGTGACTAAACAACTGTTGTGTGAATTAAATACAAAGAGTTGTAAAAATCGAAAGTAAGAGTTGCTAATAGTCTCCAAAGTCAACAAATGGCAGCTGATATCCATGTGGGAACAGAAAAGGCCTCAGAACCTGTGTGTAGCACAAGGCCTCGGTGTGCAGATGGGACACTGAGAGAGGTGTGCTGGGCAGAGCTGAGCTAATCCTGTCATCTGCTTCTCACCCAGCTCCCTGTTTAGTCGGGCATGGCAGCTCATGTCTGTGATCTCTGCACTTAGGAAGCAGAGGGACAAGGACTTCGGTCAACTTAGGGCCAGCTTGCTCTATGGGGCAAGTTCCCATCCAGCCAAGATACAAAGGGAGGCCCTGTCTCTAAATACAAACATACATACATGCATACATACATACATACATACATACATACATACATAATCCAGAATGTGAATCCAACAAAAAAAAGTCATTATTTGTGTCTCAGTTCCTATGAGTGACAACCCTAGAATAAATAGCATCCCCCAGAAGGACTATCTGAATTGAAGCAAACCTTCTAATGTACCATATAAAAGAGCTGCAAATGGTGGTACAGGCCTATAATCCCAGCAGTACGAAGGCTGAGGCAGGAGGATCATGAATTCAAGTCTAGCCTGGGCTACACAGTCACACTGTGCCTCAAAAGGAACACACAGAAGCCATGTGACACTCACCAAGCAAACATTCCTGAGAGCAAGGGATGAAACGTCAAGTTGAGGTTTTGGTTTAATAGACAGATTAGGCGCTGTCCTGGATATGATTACCTAACAAGTTCTATGTGGTTCTGAAATCCATCCTTGTTCAAATGCCTAACTATGAAGTGTACACACTTTAGAGAGAGCTACAGTTGACCAGTTATTCTCTTGGTCGTTACCAACTTTATTGATAAGGCTTCCCAAGTATTTAACAGCTGTCTTTTCTGGGACGTTAGAATCAGAAAGGAACAAGAGGTCAGGAAAACCGAGTTGCTTACAAAGGAAGGTAGGCACTTTGAGAAAAGAAACATTTAGAGAACAAAGAGGAAGTTAAACCGAGTCCCTGGGCAAACCTCAGGCTGGCTCACTCTGGGAGAGTTAGCTTCTGCCCAGTGTCAGGAGTCCAGGGAAGACAGGACCAAGAAATGTCAAGAGCACTTCATAGGCAGTCGGGCCAAACCCTGTGGAAACGCTAAGAATTCTGCTCTGAGTGAAGGACTGGGTGCTCTTTGCAGTTTTAACAGCATGGTGGGGTGGAAACCTTCCACTTCCTCTGACCACGCAGAGGGAAGTCAAGAAAAACTCAACGCTCACTCGGGAATACTTGCGCTCAGGTAGACAGATGATATTGGTTCATGTTCACGAAGGCATCCCAAATGCAAAGATTATATTTTATGCTATAGATGCTACAAATGCAGACATGTAAAATAAAACAATACAATTCAAGGGGCTTCCATGGTCACTAATAAACAGAAAAATACTTCAAACACCAAGATCTCTGCTTGGCCACCAGGGACTAGGCCCAGCTCTTTGGGGATCAGGGTCTGGCTTATGTGTGAAAGGGTGGCATGTAAGTTTAACAGCAGCCCTTGGCCTTGAAGCCCCATCCCAAGAATTCGAATAAAAGCTGCACACTGCATCTCGGTTCCCATCTATGCTTTACAGAGTTGACAAGGGTTGCTTTGATGCAAATATGTTACAACTGTGTTCTACCCTTTTGTATCAGTCCAGTGGTGACCTAGAACCTTCATAACACTAAAGCCATAGCAATGTGTGTCTTCAGCAGTGAACCCCAGGGTTTTAACCTATGAGCTGTCTCTGCTGAATGGGACACAATGAGCATCCCAGAGGATGTGATATCTGCCACACTGTGAGGAAACGGAACCTTGACTAGCAGATCCAGCCTCCTGGCGGCCTCCCCAAGTCAGTGTTTTGAATTTTTTAGAGCTTTGGAGGGACAAACAGAAACACTTACTGAGTACAGCAATATGTCTTGGGCAGTTAATGGATATGCATCTAAAAATCACCTTTGCCTGTCCTGTTTGAACATTCATGAAGCAATCAGAGTATTTACTCCTCAAAAGCAACGTTGATAAATTCACCTGGTAGAATTGCCTTTGCTCCAAGTAAACAGCAGGCACATACAGTGCATACTGGGGGCTACCCGACTGCAACAAGAGTTGCTCCCCACACCCCCATGTAAGATGCACAGAGGCAAGAGACTTCCAGCCAACCTGCTCATGGGTTAGTGTCCCTGCAGTCTCTTACGTAAAGGCTACTCTCTGTGCCTGTCTCATAATTAATAGAATGTTACTTCATATTCTCTAACATCGCATTTACTTGTATTGTAATTTGTATCACATTTTTGACTGTTGGGTCATTAAACGGTTTTCCCCACCCCCACCAACTCTCATTTGTGGGGTCATTGGGGATTTCACACAAATTGCCTTCCAAAAAGGTGTCTTTCTATGATGGGAAGCTGTCCAGCTCCTTACAGCTCAAAAAGTGATTCAAGGGCTGACAACATCAGCACCACCTGGTAGCTGGTCCAGACTGCAGCATCTCGGGGCCCAATCCAGACCAATTGAGCCAGAACTTGAATTTTAACAAGACCCCAAGTGATTCAGACTCACATTAAACACGAGGACAGATTAGTCTGTGAGACACCCGGGTTCATTATCAGCCTTTACATCCAAACACAGAGCTGAAGGATGAAGAAGCCATCGGTGTAGATGGTCTCTCGGATGCTGCCTTGAAGGTACTCCTTAGGTCAATATTTAAATCACTCGTTTGCTGGTTGTATAAAGGGCATTCAGTATGTTTTCTTTTCGTCATGTGCTACCAGCTGCAGTAAAAGAACATCGTATTTTGGAATCGGGCAGGAAAGCAGCATCTGGTTTGAAAAATCTGCTAAATCTAAAATATTCTATTCTGGAAGTCATTCTGGTATTTATAAGTGTCCTAGTTTGTTTCTCTGTTGCTTTGATAAAACACTGACCAAAAGCAGTTTGGGGAAAGGAAAGGATGTATACGACTTACATTTTTTAGTCTGTCATCAAGGGAGGCCAGGTCAGGAGCTCAAGCAGAGCCTGGAGTCTAGAACTGTAGCAGGAGCTCAGGAGGGGTGCTGCTTACTGGCTTCCTCCCCCTGGCTTGCTCAGCCTGTTTTCTTATACAACCCAGAACCACCAGCCCAGGAATGGTACCACTCACACTGAGCTAGTCCCTCCCACATCAATCATTAATTTAAAAAACAATATTCCCCACATAGATTATAGAACCATCTGATGGACTGGGTGTGCCTTCCAGCACTGGATTACAGGAGCACAAGGTACCTTTTTTTTTTTTTAACACGGGTGCTGGGGATCTGAACTCGGGTCTTCATGCTTGCACAGCAGGCGCTTTACCAACTAAGCTATCTCCCTGGCCCCTTGCTTGGTGAGTTCTAGTCTCATTTCTGGGACAGTAAAATAAAATCCCAGTCCAGGCTTTCTGCAAGCCTGTCTTCACTTACATAAAAATGGTTCTGTGGTGATAACCAAACGCCAAAGGAGGAACCCCTGGTTTAAGCCTACTTACCTCTACTCCCCTTGTTTGAAGCTTACACCCTGAAAACTGACAGATCGCATCCATGGAACATTAGCCCCTTGGCTCTGCTCTGAACCTGGCTCTGGTCTTGTAATGCTGAAGTTTGCAGGCAGCGTCTATTGGACCTTCTCTCTCATTTAGAGCTGTTAAAGTGTCCGAGGGGAGAAGCTTCATTTTGGTTTCTTGAGCTTTCTCAGGCAGGTCCTACAAACTGAGCAAAAATATCCTAAAATATTCCCAGCGTGTTTTTTAATACCAGATGTCTTAAGTCCCCTGACCCTAAACCACCATCACATATTTTAATTGCAACAACCATATTACAAAAGGAAATGGAAGCTGCATAAGGCTGGAAGGCTTATGTCTCCATTGGTGGCTCAAATCTCCACACAGCAGACAGCAAAGCCAAAAGAGCACACACGGTCTTCAGGTGGGAAGACCATGTCCATCAACAGAGGAAAGCCCTACTTCAAGTGCTTGGTTCTACAAGGATTTCCTAAAGATAGTAATTACTTTGGAGCATGCCAATATACTTTATTCTGTGGGCACACAGTGCTTTCGGGGGCTACATGTTCTCTCAGATGGTTGTAATTTGTATTTGTGACTCTACTTTTTTATTCCTTGGTTGTAATCCAATCTTCAACATCACTAAAAGATAATGATCACATTCACCTAAGGATATCAATCTTCCTGTTAAATCAGGACAGATTTTTCCTCTCCCAGCAGATATCAATTGAAAATAGCTACTTAGCTTGGGATGGACTTCATGCCTACTTCTCTTCCATGGTGGAGGAGCTTAGGATCAAGCACTAAGCCAGCAAGTTCAGGGAAGGCTTGCTTTATCTCTGATGATGAAGTCTTGGAAGGAGGCTGAGCTAACCCTCTGTCTTAGTCAGGGTTTCTATTCCTGCACAAACATCATGACCAAGAAGCAAGTTGGGGAGGAAAGGGTTTATTTGGCTTACACTTCCATACTGCTGTTCATCACCAAGGAAGTCAGGACTGGAACTCAAGCAGGTCAGGAAGCAGGAGCTGATACAGAGGCCATGGAGGGATGTTCTTTACTGGCTTGCTTCCCCTGGCTTGCTCAGCCTGCTTTCTTATAGAACCCAAGACTGCCAGCCCAGAGATGGTCCCACCCACAAGGGGCCCTTGATCACTAATTGAGAAAATGCCTCACAGCTAGATCTCATGGAGGCATTTCCCCAACTGAAGCTCCTTTCTCTGTGATAACTCCAGCTGTGTCAAGTTGACACAAACCTAGCCAGTACACCCTCTAAATCTTCCACACTGGGGAAGTGTCTGTCTTACATTGCCAGTTAAGGCGCAGAGCCTCTGCTCCCTTGTTCTCTCATTCCTTCCCTAGCCCCTTGCTAGATGTCACCTGCCCAGAGAGCTTTAGCGCCCCCTGTAGACACTTCAAGATCACAGCAACCAGCCATGGAGTCCTCTTGGCTGCCTAACACGCCACTCCAGTTTATTCTATCCATAAAATCAAAGGAAGATGATTGTAGCAGAAATACCTGAGGATCCATCAGGATGAGGAGCAGATGTGTGTTCCAATAGATGTTCCATTATGAGAAAATCTCAACAGGGTCAGGGAGGTAGCTCAGCAGGTAGGGATGCTTGCCATAAAACCTGATGGCTTGAGTTCAATCCCTAGGGCCCACAGGTAGACAGAGAGGACTAACACTCTTGAGTTATCTTCTGATTTACACACATACTCCATGACACCAAATGACTTACACACACACACATGCACATGTATACCCATGTACATGTGTACCCATGTACATGTGTACCCATGCATAAATTAAAATAAGTATAATACAAATATTTTAGAAAACAATAAGTTGAATAATTCGTTAAAGAGTAGATTAAAATGTTATTTTTAATAGTTGGCATAAAATTCTGAAGTAGAGAACCAAAAAAGATCGAAGTATATTTTTTCATTTCTTTGTTTATTTATGGTTTTTTAGATAGGGTCTCACCACATAGCCCAGGCTAGCCTCAAACTTTTAGTCTTCCTGAGTTCAAGATCATCATTCACACTACACAGGGAGGCCATCCTGGGCTACACAAGAGTCTATCTCAAGGAGAGAGTGTGGAAGGGAAGGGAGGGAATTTATGTTCTCCAATCAGAAATGCTCTAGAGATAGAACTCTCCCTACTCCTTACCTTCCATTAACTACAAATAAATGTACTTCAGAATAAGCAATTGCTGAGCAATCACTTATGGAGAGCTGGTCTGGGAGGCCCTGGACCACCATCCCCAGCATCCATTTCCACATCACCTAGGAAACCAATGCGAAGCCATAACCCTTGCCTGTGGTTTCCTTTATCTTCTGCTGTGGCACTCATTCCTCCCTCAGATACTTCTCTTTTAATGTATGATCTGCACTACAGAAACCATCCCCTTTCCTGAGGTTATACAGAAAATCAGGTAACCAATCTCCACAGGACAGGCCAACCTCCTGGAAAGACAGAAGATGCTAATGACCAGTCTAACATACCTCAGCTCAGATTGCTCCAAGCAAGGATGACTTGGAGGAAACTTTCCCCAAAGGCATCGTGCCTTGGTAGAACATGGTTGATCTGGGTCAGAGAAGCCACGCATGTGTGGCTAATTAGCTGGATCAGCATGGGCAAATGATGGGGCCTGTGTTCGTTTTTTGACTTCATCGTCCATAAAACAGCATTAGTAAAACGACACTAAGAATACTTAGTAGTGTGGTTGACACAGAGTAATGAAGTAAGACAGAGGAGTTGGTTTAGTCAATAAGGTGTTGGCTATGCCATCATGAAGACCTGAGTTCAATCCCCAGAACCCACATTTACAACTGGCTGGGCTGCCTTGTTGGGCCTCAGCAGGAGAGGATATGCTTAGACTTTATGTGCTAGGGTGGGTTGGTACCCAATGGGGGGGGGTCACCTTCTCTAAGGAGAGGAGAAAGGGGAAATGGAGGGGAGTGGGAGGTGGAACTGGGGCGGGGGGAGGAGACTGTGATCAGGATATAAATAAATTAATGGACCATTCAAACAAACAACACACAAAGAAGACTTGGTATCCCTTTTGTAATTCCAGCCCAGGAGAGACAGAGACAAGAGGATCTCTCTGGCCAGCCAGCCTAATGTGTGGGCTGCAGGTTCGGAGAGGGACCTCTCAAGGAACAAGGTGAACAGCTTCAGAGAAATGACGTCAGGGACTGACATTCGCACAACACAGTTGTGTTGTATGTTCACGTGTGATCAAACACACATGAGAATTCATAAATGTGAAGTTGTATAAATAGTAACAATGTTTGCATCTTCATTTCCAAAATAGTGTGTTGTACAAAATTAGAGTTTAAATAGGTATTTATGGAAAAGAAGGCTGTGGGATGGAGAGAGGGCAAAGACACTGTTATAAATCCTAACAGATATTTTCCTCCTTTTCCTTGGTACCACACACTCTGCAGGTCACAGGCCTTTAGTTATCATTGTTGTTCTGCTGTCTGCCATGGGAGTAATGCCCTCCCTGCCTCCAAATGTCACTATCTGGTCCCTGAAGAGCCCTGTCACCTCTACTGACACCTAGAAGCCCAATTCCATGGCAGCATCTCCTGGCCTAAGAAGACAGTCAGTGTGAACTTCTCTATGGTGGGTGTGCCCTTCACTGAGGCAGCCCTTGTTTCTTGGATAAAGAAGGTGTCTTCTAAACCTCTCAGGGGAACACAGGTCCTCTGTACTATGGTATAATCCTGTCCTATGCAGGCTTCTCTTTGGGGCCTCAGTACTCTGCCAGGGTGGTTAAAATTTCTTCTCTTCATTGATAGAAGCCATGATTCCCTCCAAGCTTGCAGGGGTCATCCTAACACCACACCGGGACAAGATCCCAGTGTTCTTACCACACTTACACACCCTGACTTCTCCTCCATGTGTGTGTATTCATGCCTCTCTTCCCAGTTCACACCCACTGCCAAGTACCTTCTACCCATTCCTCTGGTCTTAATTATCTAGTAGCTCCTTCAGTACAGACCTTCATTCCTCCCCACCAGACAAAGTCTTTGCCCTAATTATCATCTAGAATGGAGGTTCCCAATATTCCTAAAGTTGTGACGCTTTAATACAGTTTCTCATGTTGTGGTGACCCCAAATCCATAAAATTATTTTTATTGCTACTTCATAACTGTAATGTTGCTACTGTTATGAATCACAATGTAAATATCTGTATTTTCTAATTGTCTTAGGCCACCCCTGTAAAAGAGGGTCATTAGCCCTCATAAAGGGTCATGACCCACAGGTTGAGAAACCACTGGTCTAGACTATATGAGTTTGTGGGAACTGGTGCTGAAGCTCATTTGGTAAAGTACTAACCTTGTTGGCACAAGGCCCTGGCTTCAATATCCAGCATCACAAAAATGGGTGCAAAGGCATATGCAAAAAAACTCAACCCTTAGGAGGCAAAGGCAGGAGCATTAAAATATAGGAATAACAGACACTGGTTGAGAAGACAGTGTAACAAAATAACACCCTCCTTGGGTCCCTCCTGAGGTCTCCTGGCTAGGGGAATCTGTTCTCCTCTGGCAAAGAGGAACCAGCATTCCCCTCTGCAGGAGACCCTCAAGAGCTGATTGTTCCCATTCTAGGTGTCTGCGTCTCTGTCCTTCTTATTGGGACTGTGAGTAAGAACAGAAGACTCACCACGGAGGCAGAGTCAGCCTTTTAAGTGATTGGCCCGCTCTCCTAGTTTCATCATAGACCTGGTTTTCAGCTTTGCCTCTTCAAATGCAACTTCCACACCGTCCCCAAAGGCCTTCATCCATACTTTGTAATTAACCAAGACCACGGACCTCAGAGCTACCACTCTCTCTCCTTCCTTCATATCTCTCAAACATTAAACATGAGATAAGGTATTAGTGAGTACAAATCTTTCTGTGTATATCCCATAGAAGTTCCCAACAGGGAAGCGTGAGCCATCCTGCTACTGCAGCTTGCATATTGTCCTAACAGCCACCATGACTGCCTGTCCCACTCTAGTTGAAACTCCCCAAACATAGTCATATGCCCTCTCCCATTACCCTCAGGTCCATTCTTTACACTCTTTCAACCTGCTTCCTAGAAGCTAGACCATCATTTATAGAGGACCAAAAATGGAGGACTGGGTCCCCTCAATCTCTGCTTTCCCATGATTCCTGTTTGATTCAAGTAGGTTGGAATAGTCCCCACTCTTCCCATGTCTGTTGGGCAAAGAGCCGCCGAGTCCTACTAAAATCCACAGCTCCTGCAGGGCACTTGCTCCTCTCCCGGGATTCCCTTGGTATTTGATAACCACAGCCTTTCCATCACAGTACCCTAAAGTTGACCACTACTTCCAAAGCACCAGTGTGTCACCCCCCCCCCCTTGTTGTTTCAGTTAACTCTGGTCCAATGTGTCACTTATTTCCTGACAGAGTTGTTCGTAATGTTGTGTCCATCTTTCCTAAAACTGTGGCAAAGAGGTCTGCCCCCCACCCCCAGAAAACCCAGAGGAAGGTCCTTGACATGAAAGGGACCCATGAGCCATCCATGATCAGCACCCATTCCTAGCAGAGACAACAGCTTCTCCACACCTTTCTGTGTGGCAACTTCCTCTCCTGCCAACACATCTGCTGCTACAGGGTGACTTCTGCTCAAGTCCTTTGTCCTCCGACATTAACCTCAGCATGCTAGGGCCTCACCACGGTCTCAGCCTTCGCTCTGTAGATCTTCATGGACTCACTAATTCCTGCTTCAAGGAGCGCTCAGGCCTCCCAGCGTGGACCTGACAGTGGCTACAGATGACAGGACCCCCTGGGATTCATGCTGCCATGAGTCATCTGTGTCCCTCGCTAAATATGAAACCCAAATTAATGCTTCAATCAAAAGAACCTCAAAGTTCCAAATGCATTCTTTTATTGTCACACCAAGCAAACTAAAAAGACTTTTTCTGAAAGTTTGCGTGGATCCCGATGACAGGGACCACACTTTATTGACATCGTACAGGTGCTCCTGGCATATAAAAAAAGAACAAAGATTAAACTCAACCCCATACTCCTTCCCCATGCCAAAACTAAAAATGTTTGCATAAAATTGGAGTTTAAAAAGAAGGTCACAGAATCTTACAGCTGCTGTAAGACTTCAGAGAAAGCAGTTCAGCAGCAGGCGAGCACACCTCCCCCTCTGAGCAGACAGGGCCATCTTACTGCTGCAAACACTCCGGATTCTGGGTCTAATAAAATGCCACTTATATTTAAAGTACACTAAACAGGGAAGGGCATTTGTAACTGGTCACCTCACTGAGGCTGTGGGAGAACACTCAAACGGGAAATTTAGTCTCTGGTGTTTTTAAACCTAAATGATAAACTCCTAATTGTGCTTTGTGATGGTTGTTGTTGTTGTTGTTGTTGTTGTTGTTGTTGTAATTGGCAAGCAGACACTTCCATAAGGGTCTTGAGAGAACTTAGAGAATTTTGCTTGGGAGATGAATCAGCCACATCAAAATACCTTTTCCTAACAGTCTGGGCTGTCCTCGCGGCTTGTTTAGGTAATCACTTGGTTCAAAGGGAAATGGGTCGCTCTCTGTAAGAACACCCGCGGATGGGCGTCCTTGTGAGCCAGGAAGAAAGCGCTTTGGTTTTGATCATCCTTTGCCCTTTAATCATAAATCCAGTCCGAGCTCAATGGCAGGATGCGGGGATTTAAAGGCTTTCCACCGCTTAATGATATCCAACTCCTTCAAATAAAGGCACAGTAGGTAGCAACAGAACCTGGGAGAGGCTTGCAATATACAATTCACGTTCCAAAAGTCAAGCGAAGAAAACCGAAATTTGCAGTCGTATGAACTAGAAAGGTTATTCTGGGGAAGGGCCACTATTGCTTTACATTTTCAGTGTTAAGTGTGCAGCACCTGAACCTTGTGCCTAAGCTAGGTAGAGGAAGGCAGGTAACTTGGGCTGGCCCAGATTGAATGCAGGGGATAAAGCGGATATATTCCTGGGGGGCCAGTGGATGTGTGAGACTTGGGCCACCAGCTGTGGCAACGCTGGCTTCAGATGGTCTCACACTCAGTGGTGGCAGTGGAACACGCCCCGCAGTCACATCGGACAGCCATCGGGTAGGTGTAGAAAGGATCGACTCCAGGGGCACAGTCAGGCAGCTTCACAGTTACCTGTCTGGTCTCATTGTAGGTACACACTCGATGATAGGCTTCAATGTAGGGAGGCTCCAGGATGGGTTTCTATCCCCATGGGTTAAAAAAAAAAAAGGAAAAAAACGTTAGACTACAGCATCTACTTCCTGTTCTTGGCGCCAGTCATCACTGGCTGGTTGCTTATGTACTGACTCCTCCCACTACGAATAAACTCCTGAAAGCAGGAAGTGCTTTGCTCATTACCACATCCTGAGCTTCCTCGAAAGCCCATGGAGCACAGGATGCACTTGGTAAAAATTTAGTAAATGAATAGCTGGTCTCCATTCTCCTACCATTACCCCTACAGAATGTTTACAACACGAGTGAGCCTTTTAAAATACAAGTTAGTCCTGGCTCACGTCTGCTCAAACCCTGGTAGTTTTCCATCTCCTTCAGGGTAAAACATCACAGACATTAGGGTTCTTCTCAAGTCCCTGCATTTTCTGCTGGTACTCTTACTTCTGACATGTCGGCTATGGCCCTGGCCTTGCCAACACAGTCTCCAGCCTCCAGTCACAGTGGTCTCCGTGCTGCTTCAAAACAGGAACTGGGGATCTTTGTATCTGCTGTTCCCTCTGCCCAGAACATACCACACATGCACGTACACACACACACACACACACACACACACACACACACACAAACCTCTATCACCAAGCTCTTAGGATTCCTTTCCAATCTCACCCAGTCCAGAGCAGCATTTTCTGACGCTATTTTAAATCGCTTCAACCCACCTCCAAGCCCTGGCGCAGCCTTGTCCCTTCCTGTTTGGTTTTGGTTTAGGGGTTGGTTTGCTGTGTTTGTCCGTTTCCACATGCCATCTCCTGTATCTTTGTGTGACATTGCTCCTAATGTGGAGACTGAGCTCCATTAGGTCAGCCACTATTCTCCAGTACCCAGCCAGCCTGGTACCCAGGAAGTCTGCAATAACTACTTGCAACTGAATCCACAAAAGACAGCAGAGCCGGGGAGCTTCCTGAATATTCTGCTCTAATGACTGGAGGGTTAGTTCACTTCCTCCCTTTGCCTTTTATAAACCTTGGCTTCAAAGATGATTCTGTTAGAGAAAGTAGAGATCAGTAGAGAGAGACCCAGAGTCTGCAGTCAGCCCCACTGTGACTGCCTGCTTTACTGCTGCTGGAGACCTGGGGGAAGCTCTTAACTCTTCCAAGCCCTTGTTCCCTCTTCTATAAAGAAAAACACCTTTGCTAGCATTGTCATGGAGCTCGATGAGATGACGTGTGCGGTGCACAAGCCCTGGCGAAAGGTCAGGGTTCAATACATGTAGTCAGTGGCTCTTGAGCGCAAGTAGAAGGATGTAGTAATGAATTAATAACAATAATCTTTCAGGGAACGGTCCCTTTGTTCTAACTAAAATAAATAATGTTAAGTAGAGAAATCAGATAGATGATACATACATCTATACATAGGTATGTGCTTAGATGCATGCACAGGCATACACATATATAGATAATGCATACAGGTACATAGAATAAAGAGATGCTATATACATACATAAGTACATATATGCATAGGCACACACACATACACATGTGTGTGTGTGCATACAACTATAGATAACAGGCAAGCCAGCTCAAAATGAAATCCGTGCTTCAATATTATAAAAATAGAGACCTGTCCTTCTACAAGGACCTGAAGGAGGAGCTCAGTTTCTCTCTCCATTCTGTCTCTGACTCTCAGGATTCGGGGATTCTAGAAAAATTGGATACTCAATTAACTTTGTATTTCAATTTTTTTATTTTATAAATCTGTCTCATGCAATATTTGGGGTGGGCTTAGGCTAAAAAAAATGTGTTATTGATCTGAATTCAAATTTATCTGAGTTCCCTAACTATTTTTTTTTATTTCATTTTACTTCTGATTGTGGGGTCTGAGGTGGAAGGGGGTTAATGGTGTTTTGA
This sequence comes from Mus minutoides, assembly GCA_902729485.2. Lineage (NCBI taxonomy): Eukaryota > Metazoa > Chordata > Mammalia > Rodentia > Muridae > Mus > Mus minutoides. Next base: position 135,089 of record LR750019.1, read on the forward strand.
GTTGGTTGGTTGATTTCGGGGGAGGTTCTTTTGGCTTTAATTTTGCTAAATCTGCCATCTTTGAAGCCCAGGTCATGAGACATCACCATTTTCAATGAGAGTCAGCTCAGCCCGACACCATGAACACTTTCTAATTAAGCCAGCTTTGAGATGTGTACACTCACTCGAAATGAAAGGCCAGACAGACAGAACTGAGTATAAAGGGACAGACCGGATCTCACACTGGACTGGGACAAAGGGAAAAGAGTCATGGCAGAGCCTGGGACTAGGTCCCTCTCAGCATGCAGCTTCCGGGTTCTTCTGGGTAACTGCCTGACTTCCTCCTCACAGCTGAGAAAATACCGGAAGGAGATGTGATCACAGGTTTGGACCAAGAATTCATTTCCAACTTTGCACTGACTCTCTCTGACTTCGAAGCCATTCCCTCTCGACTCCTTCCCTGTGATCTCAACAATGGGCAAATAGTAGCACCCACCCTCCTAAGGATGACTCCCAAACAGACCATGGAAATTACATTACCAACCTCAACAGTCCTCTGGAAGGGAGTATCATCATGGTTTTCAGACTATATGGAAGCCAAATAATTGTGTGATTGGCTTTTTAAAGCCCAGAGAGCAGGGCAGGTGCACCAGCTTCCCCTCCATCGTGAGCTTGAAATCAAGGCCCTGTCCCAAGGACACTGCCACCCAAGCCCGTTGGACTACTCACCTCCCAGGTCTCGCAGCGGCCCCAGCAGGCATCTGTGGTGATCCGAAGTCCCCTGCAGCCTGGCTTCTTGGCCATGAAAGTGAATTCCCTCACAGCGCAGCCCACAAAAGTGTGCAGGTTCCCACTGGAGCTGCTGAGGACAGAGTCAGGACCACCCAGAAGAAGGAGGGCCACGGCACCAAGGACAAGGTATACCAACTTCATGCTATTCCCAGGGAGGAAAAGGAAACAAAGTTGAACATACCCAACTGCTCAAGGTGGTGCTGCCCACCACTGTGGTGGCCCCTCTCAAAGAAGCCTTGCTCTTAGCACTACAGGAAAAAAAAAAAAAATGAGCCAAGGAATTGTCCAACTCCAACAACAGCTCCCTAATTAGCTCCAGTAGATAGTCAATAGTTCTCTTTAGATACCCTACCCAAAAGGCTTTTCCTTGGTGAACTCCTGGAGCTGATTTATACACAAAAGGGATTTATCCTGATGAAAAATAAGAGGAACACCAAAAGAAATGTAGATCCTAAAATAGCACACAGATACACGTCCCTTCTTTTGACCAAGTCCAGGGTATGCAGGTGTCGCATTAGAGCTTAGCACACGTGGGCTTTCAGTGTCATGAATGGGGAATGAAGGGGATAGGCAGATAAGTACTAATAATGGTGTGTCCTGGGTGTGTTGTGGCTAACCCAACCTACCATACAGGAGACATTATAAAACCCGGTGCCTGGTGTGGTAGCCACTCATAAAATGTTATCTACTCCCCATAGATTTCCTCTGCCCTGGGTTAAGCAAAATCCCAAGCTGTGACTCAGTTTAAAAGCAAACAATAGAAAGATCATCACAGCCTCCTAAGAAGTCTGTCCTCTCTGGTTCTCCGTCCTTCCTGGTTAGTAGCACACAATGGACCGACCCTTCATGCTTGCCTACTGCACAGAACACACATGGACATCACGTGTGTATAATGTCCCAAGTCAGTGCCACTCAAGAAGAGCTACATTTCCAAAGCTGCTCCCTCAGCTCCTCCTGGTATGGGATGTTGTCATACGGACGCCATGGGCTTCTTTCTGCTCAGGAGGAAGGAAGTGAGTGATGGAGAGACACTTACCTGATCTTGCTGGGGTCAACTCTTCTTGGAGAGCTGACACTTGTACCCCAGGCTTTCAAAAGTTGCAATGAGTGGAGAAAGTTCTCTCCGGGTAAGAGTCTCTCCCTTCTGTTATCAGGCTGCCTGATTATTCAGATATATAGGGAAGGTCTTGTCAATCAAAACAGAAGTGAGGCAGATCCTTACAGGAACTATTAAGTACATCAAAGCTGCGGAGTATGAAGCCAGCCTCTATTTTCCAAAACTGATTCACTTCAAGGGTGGTGTTTTGTTTCTTGACATCACCGAATGAAACAGAAAGTTGCCTTGGTGGGGTGACATAATCCCGGGGAGACAGTCAGAGGTAGTTCACCTGGCTCCTGAGAAGAAGCGCCCAGGGACAAATGGATCAGGGTTTCCCTTATAGTAACCACGGCCTGCCTTTGAGACAGTAAGCCACTGGCAACTTCTGGCAAGTCTTTTCTTTATACTTACAACACTGAAAAACAGCAAGACAATAATTCTTACCTGGAAACAACCTGGCATACCTACTCACAGACAAAAAAAAAAACTTTGAAAGTCTTAAATATCATTTGATTAGTAACATTAACAACATCTTTAAATGAATCACACAGGCAAATACAGAGATATTGGAAAAAATTAGCTTCATATACGGGAATTAAAGACAACTTTAAAATTTTTTTCTATATTCTTTAAGGGATTTTTTTTTTACATGAGTCAGGTTTTTGTTCTAGAAAGTCAGCTAGTATTATGCTTTTAAAATTAAAATAAACCAATATTTATGTATATGTACTGCATCGAAAGACATTCAATGATGCTTTCGTGAAAATGTTTTTATGTTTCTGGTCCTGCTGAACCTAATGCAACACAGCCCCTCTCCTGACTAGGGGCATAGTTTATATTCCATTCTACAGTAACAGCATGGAAATGGATTAGAAAGCTACTTGTCTGTGGCCTTTCTTCTGGGTGTTCTAAAAAGTAAATGAAGCAGACATTTGTGCCCTCAGGAGTTTACATTTCACAGCAAATCACGACATACCCAGAGAGGTTCAAGATGCATATTAAATGACCAGTGACACAAAATAAAGAAATTAAAGCATGCCCATTTTCTACACAGAAAGATTATTTTTCTTTTCTTTTTAATTGGGTATTTTATTTATTTACATTTCAAATGTCACTCTCTTTCCTGGTTTCCCCTCTGCAAACCCCCTATCCCATCCCCCCTTTACCACTTTTCTATGATGGTGCTCCCCCACCCACCCACTCCCACCTCACTGCCCTAGCATTCCTCTACACTGGAGCATCAAGCCTTCACAGGACCAAGTGCCTCCCCTCCCATTGATGCCAGATAAGGCCCCTTCAGCTCCTTCAGTCCTTCCCCTAACTCCTCCTTTGGGGTCCCTGTGCTCAGTCCAATGGTTGGCTGCGAGCATCCGCATCTGTGTTGGTCAAGATCTGGTAGAACCTCTCAGGAGACAGCTATATCAGACTCCTGTCAGCATGCACTTCTTGGCATCCGCAGTACTGTCTGGGTTTGGTATCTGCATGCGGAATGGATCCCCAGGTGGGGCAGTCTCTGCATGGCCCTTCCTTCAGCCTCTGCTCCACTCTTTATCCCTGTATTCCCTTTAGACAGGAGCAATTATGGATTAAAATTTTGGAGATGGGTGGATGGCCCCTATTTTTAAGTAAATACAGCCTTGGTTAAAGGTTTGCTTTTCCAGAACACGTAACAACAATCAGTGAACCCATCAGTATGTCATCTGTCTGTGGAATCAGGTTACTTTATAGATGATGGGAGCAGACTTGGGCAGAAGACTTTCTTCAGTCCTTCAGCCTGCTCACAGAAGAACCAGAGCCCAGGATACTGTGGGTACAGATAGTTCACCTGACTTCCTACATTGTTGGGCCAAGGGATAGACAGCAAGTAGGACCTGTTGCCCTGAGCAGTCTTCCCATGTAGACCCTTTAGACTTGGCACATCCATATTGGCCTGTGATCTCACAAAATACAGCCAGCCAGCCAGCCAAGGGAGGCCAAGAGCCCCCCGCCCCCCAGTCCCCAACTGCGTGGAGTGCAGCATGCTCTGGTACCAGCACCTTGTATGTTCATCATTGACAGCCCAATAATGACCTCTGCAGTTACCAAGGGTGTCTCCACATGGTAGCCGGAATCTGCTGGACCCCGGCATACACTCTCCTCAGCTCTTCCGCCATACTGTAAAGAATTCTCACTGTTTCCTTTTCTTTTGAAAGAAATGGAGGCTCAGTCACTTTTTAACTACCTACTTCCATAACCTTTAATAAGACAAGAGTTGGCAAATGGGTTTCTCTAAATCTTCTAAACAACTGTAGCCAACAGGAGTGCTGCATGGCCTGTCATGTTAGGGTGACTACAAGCAATCTAAGGAAAGGGGGCATAAAACAAGGGGTGGTAGTTGGGTGCCATGTTTTGTCACCCTAACATTCTGCGGTACCACTTGTCTCTCTGCAGGGACAGTCAGAGGTTGGGAATGTGACTGCAAAGGCAGCTTTGAACCCTGAGTCTTCAAGGCACATCCTCTCCCACTGAGGCCAGACAAGGCAGGAGGGCAGAAACTTAATCCAACTCTGGTGGTTAGACCTGGGGCCTTTGGAAGCACTCAGAGCAGTACTGACCAAAATGAAAATACTAAAGATATCTCAAAGGCACATTGCAAAAATATCCTAGAGTGGTGGTTCTCAACCTGTGAGTCACAACCCCTTTGACAACCTATTCCCAAAAATATTTACAATTACAATTCATAACAATAGCAAATTTACGGTTATGAAGTAGCAATGAAAATAATTTTATGGTTGGGGGCCACCACAATATGAGGACCTGTTTTAAAGGGTCACAGCACAGGAAGGTTGAGAATCATTGCCCTAGAGTGTCATCATTTTAAAAAATAAAATAAAATCATCCTAGGGTAGGCATGAAAGCAAACGCATAAACCAATGGAATAGAGGATATAGAAGTAAAGCCACCCATCTTCAGCCAGCTGCCAATCAAAATGCCAAAACCATTAGGTAGAGAAAAGATGGCCAGCTAGCAAGCAGTGGTGGGGAAACCCAATATCCACATGTGGATGGAACACGGAGATTAGATTCCTAGCTCTCACCTGTACAAAAATTATTCAAACTGGATTACTAACTAAATTAATAATTAAATTATTCCACTAAAGTGTTAATGGAAGGCAAGCGACTTTCAAACTACTAAACCCAAGAGAAACATATCAAGACATTGGAGTGAGTGATGGTTTTTTTAAGAGGATTCCACACAATAAATTAAAAACAAGAACAGCAAAAGGAATTGCAAAGATTAAAAAGTCTTTTTTTTTCTTCACAGCAAAGAACATGATTGGCAGAACAAATGGGCTTCCTATGGGGTGGGAGAAAGTCTTCTCCAGCGTCTACCTAACAGAGGACTGGCATCCAGAACATACAAAGAACTTAAAAAAAAAAAAAAAGACAGAAGAACAAAGAATCTCATTAATAAGTGGGTGGGTGATCTGAATAGACACTTCACAAATGGCCAATAAAAAACAATAATAGCAATTGTCAATATCTTTAGGTACTGGAAAAATATAAATCAAAACTATACTGTGATTCTACCTTACCATAGGCAGCATGGCCAACACCAGAAAAACAAACAAACAAACAAACAAACAAACAATAAATGTTAATGAGAACTGGAGAGATGGCTCAGTGGCTAAGAGCACTGACTCCTCTTCCTGAGGTCCTGAGTTCAATTCCCAGCAACCACATGGTGGCTCACAACCATGTAATGAGATCTGATACCCTCTTCTGGTATGTCTGAAGACAGCTACAGTGTACTCGCATACATAAAATAGATAAATCTTAAAAAAAAAATTCGTGTTAATAAACATGTTGGGAAAGAGGACACTTACATGGTGTTGAGAATACAAATTAGTCCAGCCACTATGGAGAGCAGGAGGAATGTAGAGGGCCTTGCCCGAGTCGGCTCAGCCCTCATTCTAAGATGGCGCCTGCCGACATCCTGTTACCACCCGGTATAGAGTGGGTAAACAACCCAAAAGCGCATGTGCCTGTTGCATAACCATGCTTGATCACCGCCCAGCCCGGGGCTTAACATGAGTGATGGCCCAGCAGCCAATCTGGTTAAGACACGCCTCCTCCTTGGCTATATAAGCCGAGCCCCTTCCGGGCTCTGGGTCTTCCTCTTTCAAGGCTTCAATAAAGAGCATGCTGTAGAAGGACTCTGAATCTGGTGTTCACGTGTTCCTGCCGGTGGGAAGGTAGCGTAGCGCAATGCACAGAGGAAGAGTCTGCTAAAATCTAAACCAAAAAGCAGAACTCCCATATGATCCAACCGTCCCACTCTTGAGTGTACACCAATGACGTCTAAGTCACCATACAACAGCTATCTCCGCATGTTCACGCTTACTGTGGCACTATTTACAACAGTGTAGACATGAAAGCAGCAGATGCCAGTCAAATGATGAACACATAAAGAAACTGTAGCATAGCTCACAGTATCAGAAGGTACTTCAGAGGAAGAAAAAAACAATCAGTCAGCCTACCTAGACATAAAGCCTTCAAACCACACAACAATGACCAGCCCCACAAGATGTCCCAAATAGTTCCACAATAACACTTTTGTCTTGGTGGATACTCAACAGATGTCTAAGTGGACTAATTTCCTTCTCAATAGGAGGAAATTCATACCTGGGACTCTAACCTAGCCAACTACCCATAGCTGTGGAGATCATAGACCCTAGAGGAGAACCTACTTGTTAGTACAGTTTTCTTAAACCAACATATTTCATAATCGTATTTTAAATAATGATCTTTATCCCCACAGATAAGTGTAGATCTTATCAAAGAAGGTTCTTTTCGCCGAAAATAGACATTACTCCAGAGATCAACAACTAGTCAAAATGCTAAGAATAAAGGACTGTGGTATGCCAATCCCAGCTGGTACATTTACAATATAATGCCTGAACTTAACGAAGGCTCAGGGAAAATTGTGGGGAGAAGGGCAGAAAGATTGTAAGACCAGAGAACAAGGATGCCTGCTGTGAGATAGTGTCTTCTAGACATGACAGGAAAGCTGTACCCATGAAATCTCAACAATATGGCTGCCTAAACAAGATCTGCATAATGACACCACTAGGGGACACGCCAGCACATTATGGGAAACCTCACAAGGCCACACCCCTAGATGAAGAGCTACAGGAGATCAATAGCTGCCGAGAAAGGGGAAAAAGTCCATTTTCTCCAGGGGTGAGCTTCCTGGTAGGTTGTCTAGTCCCAGAGGGTTAGCCATAAACACATGTACATTGGAGTAACCGTAAACAGGCTCATAGGTTATGTCCCCATGTGCATACGTGTAACAATAAATAATTAAAGAAAAAGAGTCTATGAATTTGAGGGAGGGGAATATGGGAGGGTCTTGGAGGAGAGGGGGGAGAAGCAAAATGGTGTGAATATGGTACTCATGGATGAAATGCTCTAAAGATTTTTAATCAAATCTTTAAAAGAAGTGAGGGCAATCATGAGATGTGTTCTCAGCACGCTGTCACATGTGTCTCTGTTTTGACACAGTGCTTTGATGGCGTTTTGAAGCACGGTGACCCTGTGTGGGTGTCCAACATGCCTCAACATCTTGGCTCCTCACAGACTCGGGATGTCTCCCCAGCTTTACAACAATGCCTGCTATACCGTGAAGAGCAGATCAAAGCCTGGTTCTTCCTGTGCAAAATGAAGAAGTCACAGAAAAAAAAAAAAATGAAGACCATGACCTCGCAAGGCAAGGAAACCCAAACAGCCAGGGAGTGTATGATGAGATACCTCACCTCCTCAGTGATGGGGGAGATGCAAATCGTTGTCTTCTCAAGGAGATTTCAACCTGCGGGGTGATGGAAGCCTCTGGCCTGGTTGTTTGGCTGTGTTGCCTTTCTATTTTCAGAAGCAGATGTTGGTGGCTTCAGATGTATCTCTCTGAAAACCTCCAGAACTCCAAGTGTTCCACGTGGTTTGAAAGAAAATATCTGGGAGTTCTTGGAGCGTGTTCAGTAAGCCAACACCTTCGAAGCATAAAGAGGAGGTCAAGGGACGAAGCTCACCCAATAGTGAGTCCAGCTTGTTCCCAAGGCAACCGTGTGCTTGAGAAGGACACCCTGCCTCCAATAGAACTTCTTTGTATGTTTGTTTTTATTTTGTTTTGTTTTGCTTTGCTACTTATAACTTCTGGGTCATTCACTAAATTCATTGTATTGCCAAGTTCATAGAGGGGACCAGGTATGTGGTATTGAAAAAGCAAATAATTAAGTGGGCTGGAGAGTTGGTTTGGTGGTTAAGAGCACTTGCTCTTCTTGCAGAGGACTGAGATTTGGTCTCCAGCACCCACATGGAGACTCACAACCACCTGTTAACTCTCGTTCCAGATGATCCAGTGCCCTCTTCTGGTCTCCTTGGGTGCCACTAAATACTGCGCCATGCCAAGAAATATTAGGCATATCCCGATTTCAAAGATATTAAATGTCACAGGGTGGGTGCAAAGGAATCTTAGATTAGAAGAGGCAAATCTGTGGGTGGGGGATGTGAGGTCTTAGCAGAATTCAGAACCAGAGTCCTGGGGGGCTCAACTTTCTTCTCTAGTTATTATTGGTGTTTTAATCTGACACCATAATTAATATGCTTTTTTAGTCCAAGAAGCAGATAAAGTTGAAGGTTCAATTTAACCCTTAAAGTCCAGTTTACCATAGCTGGAAAGTCAATATACTGTAAGTTTGTGACTAGTCAAGCTGCCTAAGCCAGCCACCACATTCTGGTTCATATTACACTCCACAGGGACTAAGCTGACTGCTCTGTCACTTAGAAAGACATCCTAGGAGGTGAGGAGCATCCCTGCTTCACCGTGGCTCCCTCTGCTCTTTCAGAATGCACATTCTATGCCCGAGGGTCAAAGTAATTACTGCCATGCCTCCCGTGGGTGATTTAAAAGCCGCAAATGAAATTACATGTTTTAAGGAACTAATAGAATCAATCACTTTCTACAAACAGACACGAGCCAGGGCAGTCTCGGCCCTTACAAAGTTGGAGATTTCTTTTCCTATCTCTTATTTGCAAGGAAGGAAACTTCTGGGCCCACAAATGAAGAAGAATAGGGAAGACTTTCAGAAGAAATTAATTTTATTGGAAAGTCAATTCTTCTTCTGACAACACTAGATATTTGTGGGACAGCTCTCGGTGTTATTGACTCAAAGAGATAACATTTGTCCTAGATGATGGTGCCGTTGCTATGGTGACTTCTTTTAACGAGACTAAAAATAATGAAGCCTGTGTCTAACTTTGCTAGGACAAGCCAAGCCTTTCTCAGAACCATCTGAAAGAAGGATCTGTCGGCTGCCACAGATTTATTTTGAACTAAGGGGCACGTCATTTAGGGGCTGAATTGTTTTTATTTCCGCCTGACTCTGACACTTCTGGATATCGTGGTTCTGCAGGGCACAGCAGGCACATGTCTAACCAAGAGGAAAAAAGATGAGTTCAGTGAGTCACAAAGAAGCTTTCTTCATTGTAAGCGCATCCTGCATTCTCCTTGGAATGGGTCCACAAGGCTTCTGGGTCCCCAAGCCAGAAGGGTAATTCCCCAAGGAGGCTCACAGACAATGGCAAGATTGTTGTTAGCTACGCTTGGATGCAATAGAACTCTGTTTGGTAGATATCGACTATATTCAGAAAGGACTCCTGCTCTTGGCCCCATAGTCTTCACAGAGGTGCCTATGTGTGGAGAAGGGAAGAGGAGAGCCTGACTTCTCTGCACAGCACTCATTATATCACTTCACAGGTACGAATCAAGAGCCTACTATGTACCGGGCACTTTCTCCTTTTCTCTTTCCTTCTCTTCCTTCCATGTTCTGTTGAGCGCTTCCCTGAGTGTTATAGTTACAGTAAGTACATATGGTGTAGTTATGAATAAAGCTGGGGACCTCGTGATGTGCAGTCATTCCTCGGGATTGAAACACTCCCTTCTGGAGGGACCAAGGAGGTTGCCAGATTCATGAAACCCATGAGAAACTTTATAGACTCTCGAAACCCCCAAAGTGGCAAAGTGGACAAGACTCTCAAGTCCTCTTCCCAGGTTAGATAGTACGGGAAATGCAAGAAATGCACGGGGAATGGCTGGATTACAGTTATTAAGCAATCGTAGAGACAAGTCTTTGTTTAAATAAAGTTTTCAAGAAAACATACTGAGCATGAATCATCATTTATTCTTATAGATTCCATACCAAAAAAAAAAAAAAAAAATTCTAAGAACCGGAATTGCTATGTGCAATTACAATCCAATTGGATAGAACATTCTAAGAACTAGAATTCCTCATGGAATTACAATCCGACTGGACAGACTGTGGAATAGCATCTTAGTTTTACACTGTCCACACACTGACCCTCCGTGTAGCCATGTGGAAAAGTGCCGGTTACTCCAGATTCCTTTCATTTATCAGTGGTGTTTTTATGAATGAATTTAGATCTTTCCAGACTTGAGATCCAGTGGTATTTCCCTTCTCTTTTCCTGCATAGCTTACATCCTTTTCTCACTTTTCAACTGCACTCATTAATTTGTGGAGAAACTTTTATATTAAGAATCTAGTCATCGGGCTGGAGAGATGGCTCAGTGGTTAAGAGCACTGACTGTTCTTCCAAAGGTCCTGAGTTCAAATTCCAGCAACCACATGGTGGCTTACAACCACCCATAATGAGATCTGATGCCCTCTTCTGGAGTGTCTGAAGACAGCTACAGTGTACTTACATATAATAAATAGATAAATAAACAAATAAATAAATCTTTTTTAAAAAATAAAATTAAAAAAAATAATCTAGTCATCTGGATACTACTATATAATCCAACCCTCTCTAGCTTCTGTGGATATCCCCAATTGTGTTCTATGTGTGCATACATACACATAGCCTCATACAATACACATAAATAAAAACACAACTTTTATTTTTAAAAAAAAAAGACAAACATAAAATGCCATGGGAGGTAGCAGGGGAGAGGGGCCGCTTCACTCCAGGCAAAGGAGACTATGTGTAATGAGGGTCTTTTTCCTGTTCGTCGCTATATCCCCAGTGATTACAGCACTGTCTGGGTGACTAATTACTGAAACCATCTGTTGAATGAGACACTAAAGACACAGCAGAGAGCATGGTGAGGCTCTGGTTCCTCACAGTGTGGCACAGTGCATGCTAGGGAAGAATCCTAGAGGTCGGGGCAGCAGGCAGGGTGGGGCTGGGTGCTGCAGGAGACCCTGTGGGGCACAGTGAGGGGATGGACTGGACCATCAGGAAGAGGTGGCTCCACCGCCAGCTTCAGCTAATAGATACCATACAGACTGCACCCCATGAAGCTGAGGCACTGACAGAGAAGGAACTCAAGGATATTTTGGGGTTTCTGGTAACCACACTGTAGAGGTGAAATGAGAAGAAGAGAGTAATTCCAGTAACTGACCTAGTTGCCAAAGTACTAGAATTAGAATAGAATTTATGCTTATGTGTTAATACATAATCTTTGATGAATGCTGGTGTACTAGTGGGTTGTGGGTTTTTTTGTTGTTGTTGTTTTGTTTTGTTTTCATGCTAAGGTCTGGGACCCTATAATTCATAGAACATCACATTCAAACTCGCCATAGCTCAAGGGCTCAGAGCTCCATGAGGGACAATCATGGTGGGCGGTGTCCAGAGAGTTTAGTTCTGCCTAAATCCTCTTGCTGTGTCTTACCTATTGAAGCTCAAAGCTGTTAAAGGAATTAGCCATGATGACTTGGAACTAGGAAGGAGTCTTACTGAGAAAAAGGATGTCAGCAGAGGAGGGGTGAGGAGTTAGTTGGGGTGAGAACAACTAAAATTCACTGCATCCATGAAACTGTCAAAGACCTTTATTTAATAAAAATTGTAAAAGACAAAAATCCAAGTTCTCGGCAGCTGAGCCTAGGCCAATAGCAAACAAATGTTCTCTAAGTTTAAGGTAGCAAGGAGCCCATGGGAAAGAATTTTTTTTAAAGACTTTATCAAAAATGCTTATTTATCCAGTACCAAGATTTCTCATCTACTGAGCCTAATGGCTTATCTGAGAGGCTTGGGAATGTGCTCTTGTGGCTGACTGAATCACTGCGGAAGAAATGGTGTCAAACTGAATCAGAGAGAGAAATGCCTCCCAAGTCGAGATAGCTTTGACGTTCAGTGAACGATGAAGCCAGAAGAATAATCAACTCCAGAGAAGAGAAACTAATAAAAAAAATCAAAAACATTGGGAGAATCTCATCACGAAGCATCCAAGTGGAAAAAACTCAGCACCCCAGGCAGGACAGGCAGAGGCTGACGTGTAGGAAAATACAATAAAAGGTCACGAAACCATGAGAGCTGGGAGCAGTCACCAGCAGGATGTGTACAGCTAAGACCTTCCCCGTCTGTGCCTATGGCTTCCTGGTTCTGGAATCAGTGTCCCTTGGGATCAGTGCTACCCAACTCCTACCCACCCAAGCCCTGTAACACTGCCCAGAGACTGGAGATGTAGGCTCAAGAACGGAGCAGAGTAAAGGCCTTCGATCCAAGATTACGAGGCAGAGTGGAAGACAGCAGAGGTTCAGAGCGAGACGCACAGAGCCAGCCTGAAGAGTGAGCATGAGCCCGTCCATTCCAGACATTGCTTCCCTGCCTCCTTCTCCCTACCATTGTCCCTGAAGACATCTCTCTCTCTCTCTCTCTCTCTCTCTCTCTCTCTCTCTCTCTCTCTCTCTCACACACACACACACACACACACACACACCCCTTAGACTGCCTTCTTCAGCACCCTTGTTGACCTTTCTACTGGTGCCTGACCCCCTCTTCGTTCACTGTAGCTAGAAAGACTTTTTTCTCAGTATCATCCTGACTTGTGTGCTCTAGTTGAAACTTTTCACTCTTCCTTATAATCCAGCAAAAATCACAACCCATCTAACCAGGGGTCCTCTCTTGTCCCTCCCGAAGTCACCTCTGCCTCCTCTGGCTTCGACACTGACCCTTCCCTTGCCTCGGCTGCTGCTGCTCCACCTCTGGGCAGTGGCTTAGTGAATGCTCTCTTCCTTCAGCCCTCCCTGACCCTTCACACAGGTGTGACATGGGTCCCCCGCAGGGTACTATTCACACCCCACATCACCAACACCCTACTTGCTTCTACCTCCTATGGAACCATTAGCTCCAAATGGCTATGTTAGATTCTTCTACTCGTAAGCCCTGCCAGTTGGGTACCCAAAGAAATGTCTGATGCTAATGTAGAACCTTATCACCATTTTCTCCCAAACTTAAAACTGTGTCATAGATATTTTGACAAACATTGCCAGAAAAGTGAATAGTCAGGCAGCCAAGGTTTGGTTCCATATCAAAATGAGAGTTTGGAGGAGGTCAGTAAGATGCCCTCACAAAATGCCAAGAGTTTTGAGATGACCACGTGTGAGACGTGGACAAACCTTAGCAACCAGCACCCTGAAGGCACAGGCCAACCTCATATCCCCTATTTTCCTTCCGATCATGTGACACTGGAGCACCCGCCAGAGCAGGGTCTTCCTGTGAAAGTCCATGGGCTCGTTGGGTTCTATGAATAATTACCTAAAGTGCAGAAAATGAAGTATTTTCCTCTTTGGGAAATATGGAGAATATGAGAAGTAGGTTTGATGGACAGCCTGCCATTTGGTTCCACCACTCAGTTCTTCTCTGGCTCTGTCTGGGAAAGGGGAGCTGGCTTTTCTGACAGCCTGACGAATAGTGACATAATTGCAATAATCCTCTCCCCTTGAGGGCAAAGCAGACTTCATAATGAAACCGCTGTGTCTCAACTTCCAATCGCTGGCGCTGCCCTCTTGGCCTTGTTCCTGTCCAGGACCCTGGAAATAAGAGGCATACTTCAAGCATGCCTAGCGTTGTTGTTAATGCTCTACTTTCTAAATTGTCTTGGAAATCCGTGAGGCCTGCCATAGACTGAGCCAAGTGTGAAAGCTCTAGAAACGCTACACACACCATACCACACCACACCGGTGACACCACACCACACCACACCAACAGAGAACTCAGTTCCATTTACCACAATAGTTATTAATCTTGTGCCTCCATTTTAAAAATTTTATGACTTTTACTTTTTGACTCCAATCTAACCCTTCCCTTTTATTCAATAACAGGATTGGTGGAGTGGGGCAGAAAGAACTTATCTCCATTCACACTTTCTTATAGACATCAATACAGATGAAGTGCTTGTCATTTCTCTCCTCACTGAAAAAATAAAGATGGTGGTTCAATATCCTGAAAGTTTGGCTTTCTGGTAGATTTGATCAGCTAGGGTAGTTCCAGTGCTAGGTTCCAAGCACAATCCACCAAAGGGGCAGACGCTTCATAATTGTCAGCAACAGAAGGTCTAACACGGGGAAAGCCATTCAACAGTCATCGTGTGGGACCCAGGTCTTTCCTGCCCTGCTGCCCTCCAAGTACAGACAGGCTTCTTCACTCAAGCCTCCTTGCCCAAAACAGCACAGAGGTGAGAGAAGAGAAGACACATCTCATTGCAAGCCTCTCTCTTTAATGGTTTTTAAGTTTTATATGTGTATTTTCCTGTTCCTGCATGTGGTACCCAAAGAGATTAGACAAGGGTGTCAGATCCCCTGGAAATGGAGTTACAGACAATTGTGAGCCAATGTGTGGGTGCAGGGAATTGAACCCTGATCCTCTGGAAGACAGCCAGTGCTCTTAACCACTGATTCATCTCTCTTTTTAAAGAGAAAAGATACAACAGAAGTCTCCCCACAGACTTTCTCTTTAATCACATTGGCCAGTGCCCAGTCACATGGTCATGCTCTGCTGTGAGAGAGGCTGAGAACAGGGGCCCAGGCATTTTCTGCTTGGAGAGTTGTTGATCAGCTCAGCTGGCCAGAGAGAAAGGCAAGAACAGTGTGGGGAAGACAGTCACTAGACTGTGGGGTGAGTGTAGGAGTTCAAATTGGGGCAAGAACCAATTGCCTATAAAGTCCTACGATCTAATTTAGCTTCACTCAGTAAGAAAGCCAACATTTCATCTCATCCTGTCGGATTCTCGCATTTTCTTTTCCTATCATTTCTAAGCTCAGAGCAAGAGATGGAACACAATTACTTATCATCCCTGAACACTAACAACACTGCCAGAGGGGCTCTGTTGATCTGCAGGGAAATTAGCTGCCACCCACTTTGAGCCATGCGTAGTTTATCTGGAAGGCAAGAGGGCTTGATGGGAAGTTTATGAAGGCCCCTTCTAGCCCTGAGAGCCCATGGTCCTATGCCTGTATTCAAATATCTCCCAAGGGATTGAAACACACCAGTTAAGACGTGTTAGGAGAGAGAGATGGCTGACTCACACTGACTCCCACTGACCTTGGGGACCCAAAAGTAGAAAATTACAATGATTTTTCAAGACACATCAACTTAGTAAAAATAAGAACTGGCTGATAGGTTCCAGCATGTTCTTGAAGGTAGTCCTATAATAGTTTACAAAAAAATTACTGAAAATAAAATTTTAAAAGAAAACTAAACAAGGCACTAAAATAGGTTTTCTTCCATCTTTGTATCAAAACTAGTATCTAGTGTTTACAGAGTACAGAAAAATACATGTGGGCAGGGCTTAAAACAAGTCTTTCACAGCCAAACATCAGTCTAGGCTATCCCATGCTCAGTAAAATAATAATGATAAAATAATAATAACAACAGCAATAAACAGTTCAAATTTTTAGAAGTCTTTTTTATGCTCAATATAGGCCTATTACACAGCATTGTCTCTTTCATTCTTCGCAATACTATTGCCTAGTATTATTTCTTTTTTATATATGAAGAAACGGAAGCTACATAACCTGCCCAGGGGCTTATCAAAGTGGTAGGGCCAGAGTTTGAATGTGGTCAGTTTCTAGAACCCACCCTCTTGACCATTATGATTTATTGCTTTGATAATATTTTAATGTTACTTTTTATGTTTTTTATATTTCTATTCCACACTGTTATGTAGAGCATGTTTTTTCTGTTCCCTAATTTGATATCTAATATAAAGATAGATGGACGGGATTGGGCTGGAAAGATAACTCAAAGATTAAGATCATTGGTTGCTCTTATTGAAGAGTTGAGTTCTCAGCACCCACATCAGTCAAATCATGGCTCTGCAACTCCAGCTCCAGGAGCTCTCTCACCCTCTTCTGACTTCTATAGACACACACACACACACACACACACACACACACACACATTAGTCAGATCATGGCTCCGCAACTCCAGCTCCAGGAGCTCTCTCACCCTCTTCTGACTTCTATAGATACACACACACACACACACACACACACACACACACACTTGACATATATACACAGAGAAATATATACATAGGCACAAAATTAAGGTTAAAGCCAGGCAGTGGTGGCACACACAATCCTAGCACTTTGGAGACAGAGGACCAGCCTGATCTACAGAGCGAGCTCCAGGACAGCCAGAGCTCAACAAAGAAACCCTGCCCCCCCCCCTGCAAAAAAAATAATAATAATAGATAGATAGATAGATAGATAGATAGATAGATAGATAGACATTAAAGTTAAAAAATAGAAAGAAAAAAGAAAGGTAGAAAACAAACAAATGAACAAACAGAAGGAAAAGAGGGAGGAAGCAGGATGGAGGGAGGGAAGAAAAGAAGGAAGGAAGGAAGGAAGGAAGGAAGGAAGGAAGGAAGGAAGGAAGGAAGGAAGGCTGACAGACAACTCAGCATTCTTTCCATCCACAGCTTCCCCATCCTCCTCCAGGAACATGTGAAGACATCACATACATTTTCACATGGGAAACACATAGTTTACAAAGGAATGAGGGTCAGCATGGAACAGAACTTGCCAGCCATGGCTCATGACTGTAATTCAGGAGACTGAGGCAGGAGGATTGTTAGATAAAGCTAGTTTAAGGTCAGCCTAGGCTACAAAGGGAGATACTGGCATGGGACTTACTCATCAACCAGGATCAGCTAGCAGCAGCCTTGAAATCACACTCAGTCATTAGGGCTTTACAGTCTGAGAGACAGGGTCCACTTGATGTGGCCCTGACAACCACAGAAAGGGAAGAGAACACACAGAGATGTGTGAGCCTGGTCCATGATTCCTGTCCACACTCCGCTTTTGCTTATTCTGCTGGTTCTAGTTCAGCCAAAATGAGATGAGTTGGTTACTTTACATTGCTGTGATCAACGTGTCCATAAGGAAAATCGTGAAGACAGAAAGGTGATTTGGGACCATGGTTTCAGTGGGTTTATCTCCAATCCATGATAAAAAGAGCACAGCACATTAGTCCGTGGCAGTAAGGACTTATCAGATGAGGAAACAGACAAGTCAGAACCAGAGAGCTATTATTAGACTGCAAAGGTCCACTTACTTGGACCAACTATTGCCCACCTCCCAAAGGTTCCATGGCCTCCCAAAATGGTGACATTTGCCTGGGAAGTGAGCAATCAAAACATGTGTCACAAGGGCAAGGAGTGAAATTAGCCTATGTATCCACAGCAATGAAATAAATTTAGAAAATATTTATCATTATCACTCCTACCATTCCTTCTTCAACATATGGGCCAATGCTTTCAGGAGTCTAATGAAGGTGGTTTTTACCTTAGAATTTTATACCCAGCTAAAGCCTAAATTGACCATGAAAGTATATTGGAGAAACATTCAGACATGAAAGCTCTCAGAAATTGGATATTTTACATGCTTCTTCTCAGTACTCTATCAAACTGGAGCCAAGGGTGATGGCATTTGATGGATGGTGACAAGGAAATGAGATGGTGGCCTGTCAGACCTCAGTGGCCTGGTTCATAATGCTCCCATAATACAGTCTATAAATAACACCTAAAATGTATAAGTCAAAAAGTAGCAGTAAAGGTGTATCGCTTGAAAATAGAGGAGTAAATTACAAGAAAAACGATTAACAAGAGTTGAAAATATTTGGTCCAGAGTAACAGAACTTGGAGATGAGTGAAAGGGTGGGGGAGGGGTGGAGAAAAAGAGGGGGTATAGGGGAGAGACGCCATACTTAGCTATAACTTGTTCTCCTAGAGAAGCAAAGAGCTGAAATCCAGTTGAGAGGTTAACTAAACATGATCTGCCGTAGAAGAGGGGCATTCCAGAGCAGCAGCTTGGTTTTGCTGACTCAGTAGAAGGCTGTAACAGTGACCAGAAGAACTGGGGGATTAGAACTGAGGGCAGGTGAGTTGATTACACACTGACCTGTAAACAATGCCCAATTTAGGAACTAGAGAGATGGTTCAGTGGTTAAGAGTACTATTTGCTCTTCCAGAGGACCAGGGTTCAATTCCCAGCACCCACATGTTGGAGAACCACTGTCTGGAGCTCCCTCTTCTGGCCTCTGAGAGTATTGCATGAAGGTGATGAGCAATAGCAGACATCGGATAGAGATGTTCACTCACTATATTAAACAGCGTCTGTATATGATATTGTTTGTTAAAAGAAAAAATAGAAAGTCTAATGTGTGAAATTCAAGGCAGTACCAGTCTTCAGCATGTTTTACTCAAGTATTTTTATTTTATGTGTATGAGAGTTTGCCTCCATGTATCTACATATATATATATGTATGTGTGTGCACCATATGCACACAGTGCTTAAGAAGGCCAGAAGAGGGCACAGGATCCCCTAGAACTGGAGTTACAGATAGTTATGAGCTGCCATGTGCATTCTGAGAATGGAACCTATGGAACCTGGGTCTTCAGCAAGTGTTCTTAACTGCCAAGCTATCTTTCCAGAACCCTAACTTAAGCATTTATCTAATATATATATATATATATTATATATATATATATATATATATATATATATATATATATCGTCACTCTGCCTTCTCTTTCTTTTTATTCATATCAGAGTACTAGTTCCAGAAGCATAGTGCTTGCCTGAACTTGGGACAGTGTGCTATTCGTGGAGGGAATCAACTGTGGTTCCCCAACCTTTCTTTCCTCCCTCTCAGGGGTCAAGACAGTGCTGCACACCGGACTGAAAGGATGAAGTGGAATCTAGAACAGGTAGGGTCTGCAGGATCCTGGTCTGGCTGGGAGTGAGTGGGGTGTGGGGGAGAAGGCCTTCTCTGAGGATCTTAGTGTTATAGCTCTTTTAATGAAGGTCGCCAACGATCTTCAATGAAACAGCTCATTGAGACAATCTTAGTTTGCGAACACACCTTTATTTGGGATGGGCTTGTGCGCATACATTTGATTTGGGATGAACCAAGGCTATACATATGAACCCTGCCTGCAGAATGGGAAAAAAGTCCTTCTTAGGGTAAAGTTTCACTGACTGAGGCTTAAAGTATTGGGGACACTGCATTTGCATGGAGAGGCATTCCAGGAACCTGTAATTTCACCAGGGATTACATGACATTCCCTAAGTAGAGTATGGGTTGGGATCCCCCAGATCAGGCAGAGAAGAGGAAGCCCTGCTAAGAAAAGAGGGTCCTCCATTTTTTTTCACCGAGCTCAGGAAAGATGTCCAAACATGGTAGACTATCTCCTTAGTAGAGAGGTGCAACAGGACAGGGTGGGGAAAACAGAGCGTTAATGGTGTAGGAGGGCACTTCAGCCTGAATTTGCCAAGCAGGCATGAAGATACAAAACACCCACAATGTCAATTGTCCTGTGTTCCTGGAGGCTTTCACAGGAGACAGGTGCTAAATGAAAGTCAACGGTACAGGACTTGTCGATGACCGATACCGTGTTATCAGCCAAGGGAGAGAATTAGCACACAGGCAGACAGCAGCAGAGCTGGGCTGGCTCCACGTGCAGAGTCCAGGCTGGGGCAGGCGAAATTGTTCCTGTTCATTTCTAAGCTGTTGGCCAGGCTCCTTTCTGACATGATGCCCCACACCGTTGGCACTTGTTCCTGCCTCCGAGCTTCCCTCCTCTAGAACAGTGGTCCTCAACCTTCCCAACACCGCAGCCCTTTAACACAGTTCCTCATTTGTGAAAACCCTGACCATAAAATTCTTTTCATTGCTGCTTTGTAACTGTCATCTTACAATGGAAATATCTGTTTTCTGAGGGTCCGAGAGGACCCTGTGAAAGGGTCATTTGATCACCCAAAGGACCAAGACTCTCCGAGTTCTGAAGACTTAAACATCAGCCCCAGAATCCATACAAAGATGGACATGGAAGAATGTGTCTCCTCCCCTATAATCCCACTGATCCAATAGAGATGGAAGGAAGAAAGGAGAATCCCTGGATGCTCGAAGGCCAGCTCACCTGTGGACACAGTAACAAGCAAGAGTCTAGAAGGGAAGGCCCAACACCTGAGGTTGTCCTCTGACCTCCCCATGCATACTGTGGTATACACATACACACACACACACACACACACACAAACACAGAGTTGGGGAGGGGGAGAGAGAGGGGAATAGAGAGAGGCAGGGCGGGAGGTGGATTTAGATTTTCTAAATACATAGCTTTTTAAAAGGTGTGAAGAAATCTTGACAACAGACACAGGTCTGTTTGCTCAGTAGAACATTAATCTCTGCTCTCCAGCCGACTCAACAACTCCTCAGGTTTCTATTATCCATAACCATGGCTTGTGACCAAAGCACAGAGTACATGGCTTATTTCTCTGGGCTCCTTTCCCTGGTAGCTAAGGCAAAGGCAAATGGTGTTTTCTGGTTTCCAGTCTCAACAGTGCACAGACTGTTCCCAAATCCCAACTATGAAAGGCAGCATGTGCTCAGAGGGCCATTATTAGCTAGGCGTGAGAAGGGAAGGGCGGTAATGGGTTTAAGGATTGTTTGTCAGGTAGAGGGGAAATGAGGAGGTGGTGAGAGGGATTTGGAAGGCACTAAAGACTTCTGTAATCTCTGTCATTAGGAACAGGCCGCTTAACTTCACCGAGGTCTCAGGGCGGCTTTAGGATAGCCAGTGTCACTAAGAGCTGTCAATCTAGCTGCTAGAAACATTCCACAGTGAGCTTCATCTCGTGTTCACTTCAAAACAGCAACAGTTACTCACGTGTTACTTGATGGACTTAAGGAGCATTAAGGAAAACATCCCAATTTTCCTTAATGGATGGAGTTGGAAAAGATATTAACTGAGAGGAGCCAGACTCGGAAATATAAAAATCACATTTTTCTCTCATATGTGGATCCTAACTTGCATGTATGTATGCAAATAAATTAATACTGGGTATTACTGTATATGTATATACTAGTGTGTACAGGCTATGGGAGTAGATGAAAGATCAGGCAGGAGTAGGAGCGAGGGGTACTGAGGAAGTGGGTGGGGCAAAAGGCCTCATGTGCTGAAAGCAGGAAGGGACAGAGGAGGGAGGTAGACCTGGGAGAAGAGAGGGAAGAGGGAACTCACAGAAAGGAAATTATATGAAAATGCTATAATAATACCTAATATTTATGTGCTAATAAAAAATGAGTTTAAAAAAAGAAAACAACCTATTCCTCTTGATGAAGAAGGGAGAGCCACAGAAATCTACACACCAATGGAGACTTTTTCAAACATAACTACCATGTGACCCAGCTACCCTACCCCTGGGTGTCCATCCAGGGAAATCTGAGTCCACATACCACAGAGACCCCTGCTTGCCCATGTTATTGCTGCACTGCTCACAGTAGCCAGGAAATGGAACCAGTCTCGATGTCTATCAACGGATAAATGGAGAACCCCAGTTTGTACTCTAGGCACGGTGGCACATAACTGTAATCCCAGCACTGAGAACGCCCAAGATGGGTGGATCCCTGCAACCTACAGGCCAGCCAACCTGCCTGCCTAATTGGCAAGCCCCAAGTCCCAGTGAAAGACCCAGTTTCTGAGGTCAAAGTGGATGGCTCCTGAGAAACAACACCTGCGGATGAGCCCCGGTCTCTACCTGCACACACAAGCACTACATACTTGAACACATACACTTTCTCATTCATACACACAGGAGAGGAGAAGAAACTATGGCCCACAGATACAATGGAATTCTACTCTGCCACAAAGAAAAAGGAAATCTGGGTATTTTTCCAGGAAAATGGGTAGAACTGGAAATTATGATTCTAAGCAAAGTAACCCAGACTTAGAAATGCAAATACTGAATGTCTTCCCTCTGATACAGATCATAGATTTAATTTTTAATATATAAAGGTGGCCATGTGATCATGAAACAGAAGAGGTTTCAAAGGGAAAGAGGGTAGGAGGTGGGATTACGATGGGAAAGAGGGACTGGCAGGGGAGGAGAGCAGAGGGGAGGTATCAACAGGTCAACATTTGGAAACTCTATGATGAACCCACCACTCTGAATGCTGACTTTAAAAATTTATATAGCACATAATAGAAGCTATCAAAGCTACCTGAGAGGGCTCTGCTGAGTCAACACATTGAAGATATCTACATGAGACAAGAAGATAAATAACCAAAAGAGATATTTTGTATCAAGAGTTGAGAGAAGTCCTGTTGTAGGTTTCCCACATATCCAATATCACTAAGGACCCCCAGGAACTTGCCCAGATCAGCCAAGAGAAGGAACCGTCAAGGATGACATTTGACCCTCACCCTTGCTCCTCTAAGCAAGCCTAAGGGAACAATTTGGATGACAAAAAGAAAAAAAAAAAGACAGAAAGGTAGAAAGGGACTGGTTGGAAATAGAGAGGGGTCAAAGTAAGTGGAAAGGGACAAGAGAGGGTACACACACACTGAAAATGTCATCCTGAAACCTAGCACGTATGATCAACATGCTAATAAAATCATTGCTAAGAGTGACATCATTCTGACCTACAAATGTATCCATGATTTCCACCAAATGAGACTGAGCTGAAATGACCACATGCAGTCCCTGAGTACAGGACTGATCACACTTGTGAGCATAAGCTTTGTTCTCTGGCTCCTTAATCCTGTTAAAAAAAAAAAAAAAAGGTATTGGTGACCCTCAGAGATTTCTGTCTATCAATGTTTACTATGGCACAAGTGAATATTTAGAAGTTGTTTTTGAACCCTAAGCTATTGATACCATTTTCAAATAATAAGAATAATGAACCCATTGCATGTGAATGTCAGTAATGCGGCAGGTTGATCTTCTCCTGTGGCTGCAGGCTGCAGGCTTCTGCTCCCACGAATCATGCCACGGTGAATAACTGACCACTCTGCTTTCTAACCTGGTCTTCCCCCTCCACGGGCTGGGAGGGAAGTGTGAATACTTGCTTATTCTAACCCCTAGCCAATCCCTTCTTCCCTCTAGCCTCCAATCTGTCATCCTAGAACCCCACGGAGTTTTATTTTCAATTGTAATTTATACAGAATGGCACAGTTGTACAAAAAGCAGTAACTTGGCTTTGTCATACTTAAGAAAAACAAGGGGGGCGGGCGATAAACCAGCCATCATTGGCCAAGGTAAAGCGAGACTAGTTGGTCCTGACAGCCAGAACCCCACAGCACCTGCCCCTGACACTCACACCACAGAAGATGGCCCACTGTGGCCCTGATGGATAAAGTGAGTCTCACCTCCCTACCTCTCCCGCCTCTTCCCAAGAGCCAGAAAGTGGGCTGTACTTCCTGGTTTTGTGTGTCAACCTGACACAGGCTGGAGTTATCACAGAGAAAGACACTTCAATTGGGGAAAGCCTCCATGAGATCTAGCTGTGGGACATTTTCCCCATTGGTGATCAAGGCTGGAGGGCCCATTGTGGGTGGTGCCATCCCTGGACTGGTTGGTAGTCTTGGGTTCTATAAGAAAGCAAGCTGAGCAAGCCGGGGGAAGCAAGCCAGTTAGTAATATCCCTCCATGGCCTCTGCATCAGCTCCTGCTTCCTGACCTGCTTGAGTTCCAGTCCTGACTTCTTTGTTGACAGCAGCGTGGAAGTGTAAGCTGAATAAACCTCCACAACTTGCTTCTTGGTCATTATGTCTGTGCAGGAATAGAAACCCTGACTAAGACAAATTGGTACCAGCATATTCCTGTGACAACCTTACCATGTTTTAGGGAGGACTATGGAAGGACCTTGGAACTTTGGGTTAGAAGATCTATTCGGTGTTAAGAGCTCTGTGGGATGTTGTGTAGGAGCTTGGAAGATAATGTTGATAACAGTGCAGAAGATGGAGGCCTGGCTTGTGAAATTTCAGAGGGAAGATTAAAGACTCTCATCAGGGACGTTGCTATTTTTGATTGTGAAGATTCTGTGGTTCTGGTTAGCTGGGGCTGAAGAATCAGCTGTGATTAACAAGATACCAGAACTACTGAAGTGGAAACTTTGTTTTACCGGGACTATGATGCTGGTTAGCTGGAGCTAAGAAATTAGTGGAGATTAAGAGGAGATCAGCATCATTGAGGTGAAATCTTCTGGGAAGTGCTTTTTTGAGAGCACAGAGGCTGTGTTCCAGAGATAGCCAAGGTCGCACCTTGTGCTGTGGCTGAACTTGGTAATGTGTAAGAGTCACCCAGGTGGTATTAGGTTTGAAGGCATGAAGGGGTCATGGAGAACAGCTGAGGCTTGGCACTGTGAGAGGCTGTGGAAGGTGCAACCTCAGTTGCAATTGATGACCCAGGACTGAAGTGGTCATGCAAAGAAGTTGAAGCTTGGCACCATGAAGAGAGTGTATGAGAGACTGTTGGTGAAGCCTAGTTACAGTGGAAGACAGCAGTTTTGGAGATGTCAGTACCATGAGATGACCACCAAGAACAGCAGCAGCAGTGGAGTACAGGCAGCTGGAGCCTAGAAGACAAGGTGTGTGCTACAAAGAGCAGGGCTAGAGAAGCGATTCAAGCCCTTGGAGGAATCCAGAAGATCATAAGTGAATATTGGATGGCTGGAGTTTGATTTTGATTTTGATTGTGACTGTCCACTGATATTTTTCCCTCTTGAAGGAAGAAAGTATTTTAGTGGAGCCCACATTTAAGAGACTTTTAATTGTAAAAAGACTGAATTTTAAACGAGATTGGATATTTTAAAGGGATTGGAATTTTAAGAATTTGCAAAGAGTGTGGGACTTTTAAGTTATTTAGGTCTTGGGGATGAATAAAAAAGTAAGGGTTGAGGCTTAATAGTGATGTGTTTGTGTGTCAAGTTGACAAGGGGTCAATTGTACTGGCTGGTTTTGTGTGTCAACTTGACACAAGCTGGATTTATCTCAGAGAAAGGAGCCTCCCTTGAGGAAATGCCCCCATGAGATCCAGCTGTAAGGCCAGGTGCAGAGCCAGATAATGAAGCTGGCCGACTAAACAATGCTGAGAAAAAAATATAAGGGAAAGTAGAGTGAGGGACTAGGCCAAAGGTAGTCACGCCATGCAAACCAACCAATGCCTGAAAGGGTTACTTGCTACACCAATTAGAATAAGCCAGCTAGCCCTGTTGCCTAAATCTGCCCCTTACAAGGTATAAAAAGTGTGGTCTTTGTTTGTTTGAGGTCTCTCCTCTTGCCTGTGTGCTGAGAGGGGTCCCCAATGTGTTGTATCAATTTAAAAAAAAAAAAAAAAAACCTCTTGTGCGGACTCCAACAGAACAAGCCAGGGCAAGCAAGCCAGTAAGTAACATCCCTCCATGGCCTCTGCATCAGCTCCTGCTTCCTGACCTGCTTGAGTTCCAGTCCTGACTTCCTTTGTTGATGAACAGCAGCGTGGAAGTGTAAGCTGAATAAACCCTTTCCTCCCCAACTTGATTCTTGGTCATGATGTTTGTGCAGGAATAGAAACCCTAAGACAGTGGTCCAGGTGTGAGGTTTGTGTAACCCTGATAAGCACACACCAAATAAATCAAAGGCACAAATGGAGTTGGAGCCATGAGCCTGGCCTTCTCCGTGTTAGTGGTTGCTCTGCTCAGTAGAGACAACAGCTGGAAGCTTGTGTCTGGGTAGAGCACAGGTCCCCTGGGCCTTCTGGCAGGAAAACCAGATTCTCTGAGAGCTCTCAGATTCCATCTCATAAACTTGAGGCAACTCTGGGCTAGAAAGGGACTCTGCTGCAGCATGAAATCAGCAGTCCCAGCACCCTAGCCACCTGTCCTGGGTAAGTGTGGCTACCACCCCTTATCTAAGAAGGCTCTCTTCATAGCAAGTGGAGACAATCATAGAAAACCACAACTGGACACATCCAGACATGAATGGATCGTGTTGGAGCCCAGCCCCAACGGATACGTCTATATCACAGCTCCTGTATCTGTGGGTCAGGGGGACATAGTAGAGGAGGGAGCAGAAAGATATTAAGAGCTAGATTATCAGGAAGACTGGTGAGCTTGTCTCTCCTAGAAATGGCTGCATTAACAAGGCTGGAATATTAGCAATATCAATGGGCATGTTAATGTGGGAGGGGGAGATTGTCACAGAGTCCCAGCCCTAGACAAAGAACTACAGACAGCTAATAACTCCTGGTGGAGAGAGAATTGACATCTCCTGAGTATGATTCTCCCTTATTGGCTCCAGAGCAAAGTGGTGAGCCCTGAAACCATATACACATGAACGACAAAATTTGACTCACCCAAGTTGTATTTGTAAATTTCATGTATACACACACACATATACACCAGTAATACTCAAAGAAAAAGAGACTATCAACTTGAGACCAGGGGAAGGAACATGGCAGGGTTGGAGGATGGGTACCTTGGGGGCTGGGGCTGGAGGGAGGAAAGGGAAGAGGAGAATTGTATAATTCTATTTCAATTTAAAACATATTTTAAAATGATCAATGATTTTTTTAAAACAAATCTCTTAATGCAAGCACTTTCACAGTGGCCAAAGCAACTATAGCCAAAGCAGCCTGGCCAGGGCCCCTCTTCTGAGTAGGAGGCAGGAACAGAAATTGCTTGAGCTGGAGAGTTTCAGTTGGAACTGCAACCATCCTCCAGCGGCTGACCAGAAAGTGGGTGGTCCCTTCTGCATGCCATGCCCACAAATATAGCCTCTCTTGTTTCTGGAGACCCCCCCCCACCTCCCATTCCATGAAACATGAAGGCTCAAGCTTCCATCCCCCTCTCTAGCTGGGAAAGTGAGGGCTTCTATCTAAGTCAGGTGCTAATGGGCATTTTCTGGTCACAGATCTTAGATTGCTACAAACTGGAGGTCTATGCCCCACCCAGCCTTGGTTCCCATTTCCAACCTGTCTCTGCACTGGCAATGACTGTGGTCACATTTTCTCAAACTTTTATCTAGCCACAAATTAATCTGGTTCCAGCAGGTGTTGGCTTTTCATATAGACAGCTTGACTGGCCTCTCAGAAGGAATTCTAGCATTCATGTTCTTCAGGCCAAATAAACATGAAGCTAAGGTGACCTCCAGGCCAGTGTCCTGCCTTAGCATCCTGGATCTGTAACACCAGCTCTGCATGGTTTCCTCCCATCCCTGTTTTGCTCTTGAAGGGACCTCTTAGGATCCCAGCACACCAACACTGCAGTAGCACCATGTCAGAGACAGATTGGCATAAAATTAATAGAAGAAAATAACTGTCCAAGTCTTTCTGTAAAGGATTGACATCTTCTACTTAACCAGATGCTTCAAGGTGGCCTGTTTCTCAGCACAGCTGAGAATATTGTTACCCTATAACCTTGTCTCTGAAACCTATTTCCCATTCACCCTCAAAAGGAAACAGTTAAGCTAGCTAGAGGGTTGGACAGCTCTCAGCAATAACTACGATGAAGTAACCTTGTCCCACGGGAAGAGCCTTTCTAACAGATGAGGAGAGAGAGAGAGAGAGAGAGAGAGAGAGAGACTGAGGAGGGGGCTCAGCCAGTGAAGTGCTTGCTAGCCTTGTAAGAGTGAGGACCTGAGTCCAATTCCCAGAACCTATATGTAAAGAAAGCTGGGCATGGTGGCACATACACATAGCCCCAATGCTGCAGATCCATGGTCTCCCTGACCAGACTAGTCTACTTGGTGAGTTCCAGGCCAGTGAAAGACGTCACCTTTTAAAAAGAAATGACAATAGCCAAAGTTGTGTGGCCTTTTCATGTATTCATGCATACACAAATGTACTTGCACCTGCACAGTATACACACACACACACACACACACACACACACACACACACGAGAAAACATTCACATAAGTGCCTGGAACAAAAATACACTAATGTAGATTGCATGGAATCTTCTCTAAGGATGAATGGTATTTGTGGTCATTAGTGATATTGATCAACTTGACAGAATCTAGAATCACCTGGGAGTGCCCGTGAGGGATTATCTTGTTAGGTTAGTTAAAGGGGGGATGACCCATCCTCAGAGTGGGGAGCACCACCCCATGGGCAGGTGCTAGACTGAATAAAGAGAAGGTGAGTTGAGCATAACATTTATCTTCCTCTGCTTCCTAACTGCAGACACAATATGACCAGCTGCCTTTAGACCCTCCCACCATGGCTTCCCCATCATGACGAACTGCACCCTGAAACTGTGAACAGCCTTCCCCTCCTTCCCTCCCTTCCATTGATTTTACTGTTTCGTCACACAAATGAGTAATTATTACACTACTGATACCCATAGCAGTGTCCTGTGCATAGAGTGATTGGGCCAGTCAACTGAGATGGAAAGACACCATAAGGTCATGCAGCTGGTGTTCAAGACTTCATGTTAAATTAGGCTCCTGAGATGCAGATTAAGTTAGATAGGCATGAGCCTTAGGGAACATAGATGTCTATAGATTTGCCATTTTGATATTTGCTCTAGAATGTTGCAGACTCAGGGACCAAGGATAAATGCTGCACAGGACTTCTCTGCCATGAGAGGTCCTGAGCCAGAGTGTCCAGGCTCATCTTCAAGATGTGTCCCCAGGAGTAGACAAAGGCCATGGTGTTCTAATGACAGCCCGGCTTGTTAGAAGCAGAATAGGGCTGTCCGAAGGGCCTTCCATCCCTAAGGGTCTTTATCATGTGTCTGGATGGTTAGGTGCCCCAGATGCCACTACAGGGGACAGTCATCTTGGGAACAACTCATTCTTCTTGAAGGTCAAACTGCTGGAAGATGCATGCGGGCAGTGGTCCAAGGGCCTGCTGGGTAGTCAGTTTCCAGATGGGTTAGGATCATGAAGCACAAACCACCTCCACATGTTCCATCCCTCACACACACACCCATAAGCCATTCTTACCCAACTGTATCCTCACATCAGCTAAAAATTATCCTGGGATCGGATTCCTGTGTCCTATTCACAAAAGTAAAATGAACAATTAAGGTGATTAAATGGTAATATTTTCCATAATGTATATCCATGGCTTACGGGGAATTTACCCTCACTATTCAGCAGAAACACTAAACCCCAAAGGCATACACACTCAGAGCAATGTGTCCATGGCACTAGAATAACAAGGTCAGGACAACAGCAGCATCCTTAACCCAGAAGACAACTGCCATTAAATAGCTCTTTATACACCTAACACTCTCTTGGAGACATTCTTCTTGGGCCTCACAGAGCCCCGTAATCAAGTCAAAGAACCAGTAGGAAAGCTGGGACTCTGCCATATCAACGGGAGCCAAGATTGTGAAGATTTACCTCTAAAAGACCTTAAGGTGTGGCTTCTGTTAAAAGTTATGAAATACATGCACAGATTGAGAAAGTTATCAGCAAAAACAAGGCCACTGTGGATAGAAAGGCATAGAGACCTTTAGACACTCCAAGTCCCCACCACAGGAAGCAAGCAGAAACAACAACAAAGCCTAAGTTGCAGGGCTGGGGAAACAGCTTAGCTGCTTGCCAAAGAAGCACGAAGACCCGAGTTCAGATTCCAGGACCCACATGAAAATGCTTGGTTACCATGGTGCCATGCACCGGCAATCCCAACATTAGGGAGGCAGAGACAAGGCGATCCTTGGGGCTTGGTGGTCATCCAGCCTAACTGGTGAGCCCGTGATCAGTAAGAGACCCTGTGTCATAAAGCAAGGATGGCATGGGGAATGGCAGCCGAGGTTGCTGGCTGGCCCCCACATGCAGATGCACATATGTACGTTCCCGCTCTTTGGACTACTTTGTAACTAATTTTAACTTAAGTGGAGAGCAATTACTCCCTGGTTTCCACTTTCCTTATTCTGATACTTGAGTTAGTCATTAGCAGACATTATTTCCTAAGGATACAGCTCTCTTGTTTCTCTGATACCTCTCCCTTCTTGTTATAACAGTTAACACGTTTTACCAGACAGTAGTCAAAGTCTGTGGTGTGACTATAAACATCCCCCGCCAGGCTGGGGATGTGCTATGCTTGTGCTTCGGCTCTTCCCAGGCTGCTCTTCCAGGAATCTGTTACCCTTCCTGCTGACCTACACTGCATCATCCTCTTTTAAACCTCACACCGTTTTCTCCTCCATGTTCCTCTCCTTATCTGTTTTCTTGGCTTCCAGAGTTCCCCCTCTGCCCTAGTCTGCACTAGCTCCTCTCTAGGCCTGTACCCACCACACTACTTTATTTTCCATCCCAAGGGACATCGTTGCTTCTTCAATCCTGTGACTTCCATTTTCTTGTTTTACCTTTTGTTTTCCCGGAATATAGCCTCACATAGCTTTAAGCCTAAGTAAGATGCATGAGAAGGAAGCTTGAAGTCTATGGAATTCTATGTTGAAAAATCCCCTTCGTAAATTTTTTTAAAATTGTGTCTGCGCAAGTACACACGTCATGATACACACATGGAGGTCAGAGGACAACGGTGTGGAGCTGACTCTCCCCTTCCACCACTATGCAGGGTGTGGTACTAGGCTTGTATGTCAAGCACATTTCCCAATGAGCCATCACATCAGCCCCTTAATTTCAAAAGCGTCATCCCACTTTTTACTCCATGTTACTTTTGAAGAAGTCAATGCCACTCTGATGTTTGATACTCCAAATATGATGTTTTGAGTCCACTGTAAGCTCAAGATGTCTGCTCTATACTTTTCATGCCATGAACACTACTCGAGTGTTATTTTATTTAATGAGCCTTTTTTTTTCCTTTTGATGAGCTTCTAGTAGATAATCTCAATCTCAGATTTGTTTGCGGTTGGAGATGTGGCTCAGTTCATGGAGTGCTTACCTAGCAAGGTCGAAGTCCTAGGTCCAGTCCTCAACACCATATAAGCTAGGTGTGGTGACACACAGCCCTTAGGAGGTAGACGCGGGAGGATCATTAATTCAAAGAGGTCCTTAGCTACAGAGTGAGTTTCAGACCAGCCTGGGTACATGAGACTGTATCAGAAACAAATAAACAACCAACATGTAAATTCTACTGGTAAATTGTCCTGTGCTGCTGTAGCCTGTTTTCTCTGAAACCCCCTGTCCTGTATCAGGTTGGTCCCCTGGCTTATGGCTAGCAGGGTTAAAAACATTGCATCCTTGCAAACAACTAGAAGGTTGATCATTTTCAACAGACTCCAACATTTATACAGTGTTTATCCCATTGCACAAAAATGCCTGCAGTGGGAACAGGAAGCCAGAGTCTCATTCATGGCTCAAACGAGAACTGACCGACTGCCTCCATCCCTCTTGTATCCCCAGATAGATGCTACTCTTGTTTGCTCTTTCAATCTGGCTATTCCAGTTGTCTCTGAGAGATATTTCCGATGCCTGCTTTGATGAGACCTTGCTGTCTGTCTACTTCTTTCTCTCTGCTTCTTGGTACTTATCCTTTTACTTTTGCTTGCTATATAATCAAGAAACTCATTCAAAACTGAAAGAACGGCTACCACAAATGATTCTCCAGACCACACAGAACAATTGAGAAATTGGATATATCCTTCAAAATAATGTATAATGCAAACTAATGCAAGCTAATCAGAGGAGAACTTTTTCAAAAAAGCTCACTTTGAGGGATTTTCTAAACAAACAAACATTTGTCAGCTGTAAACAGTAAGGCTCTCAGAGTGGAAGAAATCTAGGAATCCTAGCAACTGAATACAAAGTGGAACATGGACAAGAAAGAGACAGGGATGGAAAGACAGGATCTCTACTCTAAGACCCTGACTCACACTACAGCCCACCTGCCTGCTTGTTGAGCCCACTTGTTTGTCTATGAATTGAGTGGTCCCAATTCCATGACACCTGAGAAGAGGAAAACTAGAGGCAGGAAAGCAGCCTGGCAGTTGCTACGGCTGGAGTTGGCAGAGGGATCAGTTTTAAGTGGGGCAGTAGGAAACAGTCTGAGGTGGCAGGGCCAGTGGAACTTCTCTGCATGGAACTGTGGGGGCGGGGGGTGCCAGCAGACTCTGTGCTTCTGTCAGAACCACAGAAGTGTCTGAGAAATGAAATGGATGGTTTGTAAGTTTCAACTGTTGAGCAGGATATGAAAGGAGAGATGGGATGCAGCCTGTGACAATGACTGCATTACAAAGAGATTGCACAACCACACTAGGCAGACACCATGCATGTCACCTCTGAAATCATTCTCCAAATATACCATTTCAGTCTAATCAGGGAAAAAATATCGGAAATACCCATTTCCAGATACTTCTAAAAAGCAACTGACTAGAAACATTCAAAGGTGGAACTCTCCTAAGTTGGAAGAAACTTAGGAAACAAGTGAAGCGTGGGCTGGCTTCTGGAAGAAAGGAACATCAAAGGCAGAGACTACAGAGACAGAACAGAAACAGAACTAGATCTAAGAATAATGTCCAACAGTGGTAGAAGACTTTAGCACAGAAGAAGGCTGGGTGACAGGTACCCGAGGAGGCAAATGGAAAGTACTCAAGGGAACTGAACTCTTAAGAAAAAAAGGATGATACTGGATATAGTTTCAGATTTTATGAGTTTCTAGGCTGAAGGTAACACCAGCAGAAAAGTCTGTGCTTCTGGCCAGGAGAACCTAGAAGAGAGGTGAAGATAGTCACAGCAACTGGAAACTAAAACATAGCTCTGGAAACAAAGAGCAGAAAGGAGCGGTACAAATTAGGTATGAGCCAGTCAGATCCTGTGGATAAGCCATGGTGCCTGCATCCACTGGACTCTTAAGGCCTGAGGATTGGTACCACTGCCTCAGGACTCACAGTCTGAATTCTATCAAGTTAAATATCTGCTTGAAAATAAATCAATATTCCTCAGAAGAATATATGCAAATCCAGAGTTCCCATAATGTAATATTCAAGCTATCAAGACAAAAACCCCAAACTGTTCTATATGAAGAATGGGAATGAGTGGCCAATTCATAAGAAAAAAAAATTTAAATAAGAGTCTGAGCCCAACTAGATGTTGACATTTAAATGAGAATTTTATTACAGTTATAGTTATGCACATGTTTAGAAAAACATGCAATGAGTAGACAATCTCAACTGAGAGAAAACTCCAAAACAAATAGAAATTCTAAAAGAAAAATCAATGTACAAAAGAAGGACATTACCACATGGCCTAAAGAGTGAGGAGAGAGGATAGAAGCCAGTAAGCTCAAGAATTAACCAGTTGAAGTTGTCTACTTGGAAGAACCTTTTAAAAAGGCAACTTTTCCAGGAGCAACCTGCCCACTAAGCTATAATGGACATATACAGAAGTGACAACACTGTCACAGATGGAGAGGAAATGGAACATCACTCGTTGCTGGAGGAAAAGAAATTAGTGAAGCTGCTCTGGAAACGCTTCATGGTTCCTTGGAAAGTTACACAGTGGGCCTGGCTAGATGGCTCGGAGAGTAAAGGCACTTGCTGCCAGGGCATCTGAGTTCAATTCCAAAGACCTACGTGATGGAAGGAGAGAACCTGCTTGCCTAAGTTGTCCTTTGACTTCCACACACATGTTCCTATTCCCCCCAATATAATAATGTTAAACAGCAACCTGACCCTACCAATGTACCCAGAAGAATCAAAACCAGATATCCAATCAAATGTCCAGTTATTCACAATAGCATCGAGATGGACACAATCTTTTTATCTAATGATAAAAAGAAAGCATGCTATCACCACACAAAAGATTATTCAGCCATGACAACTACTGTTACTGAAAAATCTTTAAAGTATTGTGCTAGGGTCAGGGGAGATAGCTAGGTTGTTAAGCACACTGTTTTTCCAGAGTATCCATGTTCAATTCCCAGTACCTACACAACCACCTGCAACTCCAGTACTAGGAGTTCGAACACCTTCTTCTGCCTCTGTGGACATCAGACACATATGATAGATAGACATATATTCAGGCAAAACTCATACACATAAGAAATTTTAAATCTTATGCTAAGTGAAAAGGCCAGACCTGAAAGGCTATACCTTGTCTGATTCTGCTCTGCTTAGGGAACTGTGTGGAGCAGAACAACATGGAGATACTGAAGAGCCTGACCATCAGAAAGGAAGGACTACAGCATCCACTATGTTCCTGGACCATATCTCAGTCTGTCTGTGCTGCCATTGCAGTACTCCAGACATTAACTTATAAAGAAAATAAATTTAACATTCTCACAGGTCCAGAGGAATTTCTCTCACAGTACTGGAGGCTGGAAGGTGCCTCCTGCATTGGGGGAAGACCTTGCTGCATCAGCTCATGGTAGGAGACCAGAGTAAGAGATGGGGAGAGAAAAAGGACAGGCCTGGACTTAACCTTTCATAATCGACTCATCCCTGCTGTGACAGAATCATTCCACTCACGTCTGTCAGACCCTCACAGGCTGATCACCTATGGGCACCACCTCTAAATGCTATTGGAGACTCCATTTCCTACAAGTTTTGGGAGTACATACATTCAAAACATAAGACTTGGTAATATCCAAGTAATGATTCCTCTGAAGTTACCAACTCCATATATTCTCCATTATCCACTAACATTCACTTGCTTTAGGAACATCACGACATCCCTCAGTTTTGTGTGGCAATAGAAAGGGTTCACCATACTGAAATTCTTCTAAATAAATGCCAAATTAAAAGGCATCGATGATACAATTATAAAACTATAGGGGATGAGTGGAGAAGATATCGAGATCTAAAGCCACATTTTGGGGGCACTTTCTTGAGGCAAGGCTTCTGTCATAACCCTGTTACAATAACTAGAAGTTCACAGTGGAAAACAATGGATCTAGATTCCCACTTAACAACCTACATACAAATAACCCAACTACACATGAAACATCCTAGTTCCAGATGACTCTAAAACGGGACATGCTCTAATTTGCCATGAGAGCAAATTCCACAGAAAGCAAATGCTTTGCAAAGAAAGGACCCCATGGCAGCTTTAGGAGTACAAATGACCTCCTACTCTTCTGAGCAGGCTCTGCGACTGCTTGACCAGCAGGACGTGGTGAAACAGTTGCTATGAGTCTCTGGAGCCAGGCCTCAAAGGATGGGGATGGGTAGGGGTAGTTTTCACTTCCAGTTTTCACATGGTCCAATGAGAAAGTCCTGAGAGGAGGAAATGGGACATCTGGCAGCACTCCAGGCCAAGGCCAGCATAAACTCGGCCAGCCCTGCTGAAGTGAATCTGCTCCTCCTTTGGATATCTCTCGTCACACTAAAGGACCAGACAGGATATTCTCACCCCATGCTGCAGACTAGAAGGCAGAATAAGTGGAACACTGTTACAGTGATAGCTGCTGGGCCACTCCCTAGCTCCCTATACCACTAGACATAACAGTTTCTCAAAACAGAAACCTGGTGACACCCCCACACACACACACACACATGCACACGCATCTCAAAACTCAGTTCAACACATTAGTATGACTCAAAAGGCCACAAGGTCGCCAATAAAGACAAGCAGCCAGGCACCTGCACCCTTCAGTGCTTATTTATTAGGGACACCCACAGTACAGAATCTCACACAGCTGTCAACGGAGGATTACATTGCTTTGGGGAGCACCTCTACTCAGTCTGTAACCACTTTTTAGAGAGTCTATCATTTTCAAAGATGAACGCTTACTTCCAAGGGTGTAAGCTGCCACCTGCATCCTGCTGTTTGAAAAGGAAGAAGTCTGGTTCAACGGGGGCTGGAAGAGACTTGGGCCATCTCTTACTTTGAAGTGGATCAGAAGGCTTCCCTGCCTGGCTGAGCCAGTCTGTAATTTTCATATGCAACTTTTCATATTGTTTCATTTCCACGTCTATGCACAAACGGATGTTTTGAAAAACTAAGAAAAACACTCGTCCACAGCTAACACTGCGGCTTCCTAGCAGGGGAAAATGAACGTGTGCTGCCCTCTCCTGCCACAACAATGAAACGTGGAAGAGGAGAGGCTGGAGCCAAGATGAAATCCTCAGGCCTGAGGAGATGGACATGCCATTCTCATTACACTCCAATCAAAAGCCAGACAACAAGAAAATGTATTGGTAATATTTATATTTGAAATTTCCCCATTGATACATGAGGTTTAGATTACAACTTATTTACAATAAGTGATTTTTTTTTAAAAAAAGGGATGGGTTGAGAAAGAAAGAAAATGGAGGAGAGGATGGGGAAGAGAGGAGGGGAGGAAAGGAAACCTAGGTTCACAGACATCATAGCACGGGGTATTGGTTTCCAGGAGACGCTACAGCTGGCCGCTCTCGTGCAAAAGCGGCAGACAAATGAACATTCCGCTGGCTCAAGCTCCACTCACCCTCCTCGGATGCACACCCCTTCTTTCAGGTACTCAAAAGTAAACATAGAGGAGTATAAAATGTGTTGCCGATATACTTATTACAAAAGTCCTTTATGGCTCCTCCCTAACTCCATGAAGAGAAGCAGCTGAGCCAGAATACAAAAATAAAATATTCATGTGCAAATAAAATGTCACGGATCATATCTCCTGTCACCTTTCTGAGACAGGTGGTCATCACTTTGTGGGAATGTTGGTTAATAACATCAAAGGAGAGAAGCTCTTCCATTCCTGGGCCAGGTCAGTGTAGCCAATTAAAATGGAAAACAAAGCAAGAAGACCTTCGGAATACTTGGTGATGTTGATACCAGCCTCCCATCCACACACCACTCCCCAGCCCCAGCCCTAAACAGCTTTTAGCGCTCTAAGTCTACTTTATTTCCCTTTCCATAATGTGATTGAGCCTAGGGTTATGTGTTCAGTATAGGAGGTGTGATTACAAGTGCTCCCTAGGTCTGCACCTTGGACTGTGGCACGCCTAGGAGATACAGAATCAGCTCGATCCTGCCACTTAGGGGAAAGAGCCCGAGGAGGAGGGAGGGGCTTATCTCTGCTCCTGCATCCAGTCACATTCAGGGGTTATTCGTTTATTTTTTATTTTCTTTTATTTAAAAAAAAAACAGTCAATGTCAGGAAGAGCAAAATATAATCAAAACTGCAGCGGACAATAACTAAACAGTAACATAGGAGCACTGGGGCATGGGCACAATGACGAGTGGACGCTTGATCCAGAGGAGATGGTCAATTCGCTCACACAGCTGCTGCAGGCTGCAGCCTGCAACCTCGGCATCATTCTAAATCACAGGATTATATTTTAATTTTTTTTTTTATTCCAAGGACACTCTTAGTCCCATCCCTGAAACCAATATGGTAGGGATAAGGTTGAAGTGGTCACCACTCACTAACTACAATATTTGCTATTGAAAAAATATATTTATATATAGTTCTGGAAACTATGAAGCAAACAAAATATAACACAGAGCTGAGTTTGTCACAGTTAACTCACATTGAGTGACAGCAGGATTGCCCAGGGAGGGTCAGACAGGGGGGCTGCTGCAAATGCAGCAAGTATGTCCTTAAATATGTCACATAGTGCAACAATCAAGTCACCTGGGCTAGCTTCTCATCACCACACACAACATGACAGAGGTCACATTGTCACTTTTGGTTAAAAGGGAAATGAGTGTTTCTTCTCAGAGATTGCCCTGTGAGTTCTGACAGACAGCTCTCGTCACATCTTTAAATAGTCTAAAGCTTAGCTTCATTCCTCTCAGTTGGGAATGACCAACAGACAACACTGACAGAAAGAGTGCCAGTGCTGCTCACCCTTAGCTCTGAGGACAGGACTCGGTGCAGAAAGAGGTCCTGACCTTCCTCATGTCAAATGAGCACATGTCATCCCGGGAGGGATGACAGCAAGTAAGGTCTATACTATCAAAGATATGTGTAATGAAGATGGAACCGGCTAAGACAGAGCTAGGGGAGGTGTGCTACGGTTTGCTTCTAGCATCAATATGGGAACATGCAGCTCTGCTCCAACACTTTCCAGGTCCTCATATGGAACCCTCCTTAACGCTCTTTAAGAGTCCTATTTATTCCACTGAACCATCTTGGACTTGGTGGTATGCATACCTTTAAAAAACAAGAGAACAAAGGTACCTAAATGAAAATATCCATAATTAGCTTACATTTATGTACACATTGTGACTGACAATCGGAAACACTTCATAAGTGAAATAGGTCAGTGGCTTTTCCCCTCCTTTTCCTTGGAAACAACAAAGCTCTATATATTCTACTTTACATTTAAAAGGAAGGAAGAAAATATACAAGCCCATATTTATACTGAATTTCTACTAAGAGCAACAATAGCTCGTGTGTGTTCATGTTAGCTATGATCACAACTCAACATATGAACACAGAGTCGGCTCTATGCCATGAACACTGCTGGAAGTGATGGCTTGGGGTTATGGGCTCACCACTGTCCTGTCTCTAACAAGCCAAAGCTTCCTGGAAACAAACCCCACAACACACATTTGCCAATACACAACAATGCAACACATCGGGTAAATACATCCTGCACACCTGCAACCTGCACACCTGCACATCAGCAACTTACCTACCCGTGTGGGACTCTTCCTTTTAACACCCAGCAGAGACACAGTAAGTACATCTAGAGCACAGCCCTCGCTTTCTTTTTTTTTTTTTTTTTTTTAAACTTAAACAATTTGGTCACGATGCACCTTTGATATAAAAGCATTTTTTAAACTTTATTATTAATACTCAGGACATTAGGAATTTCCAGATTTTTTTCAGTAGCATTTGTAGAACCACTTTTGGTAACAAATACAGTAGTTAGGAATATGCATCCAATTCAGAATGCATAATGTTGATCCTGAATCCTTTCTGGCTAAAAACAGGGCTGGCGCTGTGATGAGCTAGAGAAGGAGACTGTTCCTCCCGAGGCTGCATCCTGCATCCTCTTTTGCTGAAATACTTTGTAAGTACACATTAGGAAGTAAGGCATCAACTGCAAACAGGTCACGCTGTTTGCTCAACTCGGTTCCCAAGTGGATGCGCAGTCCTGGTGCTCGGCTTCGCGGTTCTATCGCTTAGTGCTCTCTCTCTCTCTTACTCCACAGGATCCGAAAGGATGTTCTCTGACATTTCTAAGTTGTCTCTGGTCTGGATGCACACTTACGTCTGCAGCTAAAGCCACAGGTGCTGAAGCCTGCGCGTCCCACTGCCTGTTTTCAAAGGATTCAAGACACTGATTTGGGCTCGCCATATCTGATATGAAGCCCAACATTCCTTTCACTACCATGCTTATCACCTCTTCTTTTTTACTCCTAATCTGAAAACTAAAGGAGTATCAGGACCAGCTGGCAGCTGGGAAGATGTTCATCCAGCAGACAGCCTTTCCTCAGGGACCTCTGTGATTCACAGCCCTGGTCCATGTGGACACTCGACTCATGAAGATGTGCAAAAGGAAAGGATGTCACATTACAGTCATGTCCAGAGGAGGGCGCTATACAAACTTATAAAGAAATGACAATCTTTTCTTCCTTTACTATAAATACATTTAACAGCTTAGCAGAAAGACAAGCTAAATTTAAGATTGTTCACATTTGAAAATTGTATCATACTCTCTGCTAGTGATAAATAAGGAACTCCTGATAATGGAATTTTAACATAGCAATTTCCCCGACAGATCTCTGTAGACCTTTTGTTTGTTTGTTTTTAAAGAGGGTTAGAACAATGATTATGTTTGCAAAGTTCTGAGAGTCCATCTACTGTCCACACTTTGAAGTCCTTATGTTTTCCTTTACTTAGAGACAGGTATATACAGTGCTGCTGTAATAATGAGACAAATGTGAAATCTACTGTAAAGTTGCACAATACAGAAAACTGTTGCTCCATCCTTCTACTACATAAGCGTGTGACCCACGGGTTAGTGTGTCGCTGTCAGGTTGTTGTTAAGTTGGAATTATCCCATCACGTCTAAGACCTCTCTTTAACTCCAGATCCTCCAATTTTTTCCATAGTTCTTCGCGCTCCTTTTCTTTCTTTTTCTCACTAGGGGAAGAAACAGAAAAAACACTGTAAACAGCTGAGGGGTTGACGAGAGTACCCAACAGAAACATCCTTTCCCTCACAAACGCCTGGGCACAGCTCTGGAGCAGCTGGCAGCCAGCTTCTTGCTGT
The DNA here is from genome assembly GCA_902729485.2 of Mus minutoides. Taxonomy (NCBI): domain Eukaryota; kingdom Metazoa; phylum Chordata; class Mammalia; order Rodentia; family Muridae; genus Mus; species Mus minutoides. The sequence goes on from LR750019.1 coordinate 175,120, forward strand.
TTCCTGACACTCCCTGATACAGAGGTAGTACTAACAGAGTGCAAAAACAAGTCTACTTTAAGGTTTACATTAACATCCCTCTACATGTAGATACAGTATAAATTATAATCCAGTGTACAATTACTGAGAAACAAAACTAGAGAAGATTTCTAATATCATATATCTTAACATGGTGTGCTCAGTGACTTTTAAATGCTTGGGGCCTTGTTAGAACCCAACCTTCTATTTGTTCCCAAATAAACTCTTGAGAGAGAGGCTGAAAATGGCACTGACAGACAATGGGCAAGATCCAGAAAACATATTTTCTCCTTTACTTGTGTCTATTTCCCATGCAATGCATACAGAAACTGGTCATTTCTGAAAACACATGATCAGAACATTTATGTTATATATTTTTAAATTATAAAAATATATTAATGATCTGCATAAAACCTTTGGTATTATCGTATATTACAATTTTAAGTGAGCAAGCCTTCAAACTTGGTTAAATAACAATTTTGGTTTAAAATGTGGTTATTAAATACCAATATGTGGTTAAATACCAGTGATCTCCAGAACTTCAGGCTGCACTGTTTGGCAAAGTTTACCACAATGGATAAGCCAAAATGGGTTCAAACCATTTAAATTTGCCAAAGGCATTTTGAGACTACAGTATTTTTTATAAAAAAAAAAAAAAAGTTTTAATATCAATGAGGTAGAAATAGAAAGTACACAAAGAACACAAAACTGTATTATAAATTAAAAACATTCACACTTATTAAAATATTTTATCACATGAATTCTCATCTACTATCATAATTCATTTCATTACCTCTAGCTTACTGCAATGGACTGGTGAAAAGATAACACTGTGAATGCACAAATCCAAACAATTCCTAAGCACAGGAGTTCCGCAGCCTCAGACTCAAGGCACTGGCCCTTGCATATCCTACTTCAACAACAGTATGTTCTTTACTTAGAGAAATTCATAATGTCAACTTTGCATGGAATTCCAATGCTAAACACTATTTTAGTAATCACCAATACTTTGCAAAGTTATTAAATTATCTAACAATAGGAAGCAGGAACTGGTGAGACGGCTCAGTTGTTAAGAGCACTGGCTGTTCTTCCAGAGGACCTGGGTTCAATTCCCAGCACCCACATGGCAGCTCACAACTATAACTCCAGTTCTAGAGAATCTGACATTCTCTTCTGTCCCCTGCAGGCACATGGCACACAAACATGCAGGAAGACAAACATTCAAATACATAAAAGAAAAATATATCAACATTTAAAAAGAAAAGCCTTGAACCAATAAAAAGTAATTATCATCTTCCTCGAATTAAGATTTTTTTAAAAAAAAAAAATTAAAGAAACCCAAATAATCTGACATTCCAATTTCACTTGCAGGGTTATTGAATCATACAACAAAGTCATCTGTAGCTTCACTTCATAATTAATAAGCTAGCAGTTTAGGCCTTCTTTAATGTTTGGTTATCTTAAATGTAATCTGCACAGTGTGAACTTTAGCAAGCACAAAAGTTTTCAAACATTCCTTTATGCAATAACTTTGCCCTAAAACAACTGCACTTATAGGCACACTGGGAAAGATTAGAAAGTCTCCAATGCTTACAGATTTGTTTCTATTTTTAAAAAATAAAGTTGGAATGTATTCAAACAACTATTATAGGCCCTGGAGAGACTGCTGTGCAGTTAAGAGCCTAGTGCTGCTCTTCTAAAGGACCAGGGTTCAGTTCCTAGCACCTACATGGTGGCTCACAAATGTCTATAACTCCAGTTCCAGGGGGCTCTAAAGTCCTCCTCTGGCCTCTGCAGGTACTAGGCACATATATGTATTGCATACACACACACACACACACACACACACACACACACACACACACAAAACATTCATACACATAAAAAATACTTTTAAAAAAGATTTAAGCATGTGATCCCAAACTCCCAGAGCTGACTCAGGAGGATCACTTGAAGTTCAAGGCTAACCTAAGCTGCAGAGTGTATACGGGCTTCTAGGAAGGGGGCTGCTGGCCTCTAGACTCTGGACACTCGGTTGTAAGCAAGCTGCTGGGGAATTACCACTTGTTTGACAGTACAATCTGGAGATGATATTAGTCTCCAGATATTAGTTCTCTGAGAACAGTGATTTAAGAACATAGCTCAAGCAATGTTTAAATGACTTCTTTGGCTGCAGGAAAGCAACTGCTTGGAAACTTTTTCAACTGAAAAGCAGCGCATCCCGTGGCAGTTCACACTACCCTAGTCTGTAGCTGACATCGTCATCTTCTCACGGAAGCTGCTCCCTCGAGCTCATCAGGTCTACAGGATGCAGGATGACTTGTCCTGTGCTTCCTGTCCTTCTCCAGGTGAATGTATGCTGAGTTATCATGCAGCTTTCAGACTGACCACTTTAGTTTTAAAACTTACAGTCTCGGCTTCAGACATTCTCATCCTCCCCAGAGAAGAAATCATGCTGCCCACACGCTCTGCCGGCCCCTGGCAGCCACTGCTCTGATGTTTCTATGAATTTTCCTCTACTAGCCTTTCATATAGATGGAATTATATAGTGAAAAGTTATATAGTGATTTAGATATTTTTCTTGTTTTGGTTGATTTTTGTTTTGTGTTTTTTTTGAGACAAGGGTCTCAGGTAGCCCAGACTGTCCTTGAACTCATGAATGATGCTCCTGCTCCTCCTACCTCCCAAGTGCTGGGATCACACATGTATATTCCTGGCAGCTAAGAATCTGCATAGCCCTGATGGATTTCTCCCAGTCTCTTTCTGTCGGTGGGAATCTTAAGACCTCAGCACACCGCGGTGCTGGGACCTTGTCAAACTCTTCCCGTCTCCCTCACACAGCTCCACCCACCGCTGCCCTCCCTGTCCTTAGAAGCTCACCCCGCCCACCATTCTGACTTGTGATACTTTAAAATATGATTTGAACTGAAGCCATAGCTTCCTGTCATCAACAACTAGAAGCTCACATTTGGCTCTCTCCTCACAGCCCCAAACATCCATGTCCAATTACTAATTAATAGTTACTGTCATTTCTATGGAGAAACCCATACTTTATCTGCTTGGTACAATCTTGTATGCTTGTTTGTTTGGCAAAATTATCATCCTTGCTTTTTAAAAACAAAACAAACAAACAAACAACAAACAAACAAGCAAAAACAACTTCCATGAAGAAAGTCCATTCACTAAGAACCACCTTAACATTCTAGCATATCAAATCAACTTCACATTTCTGTCTGTTCTTTGCTCCTTTAGTTAAATCCATTTAACTTTAAAGTGAGTATTTAGCTTAGCTATCAAAAGATTACAAGCAGCTTCATTGTAAAACTTCATTAAAGAAATCAGTTCATTTGAAATCAGGCTTTGTGTGTGTTTGTGTGTGTGTATGTTTACGAACACACACTATACTGATACTCACACACACTTGATAATGGAAATCAAGCACAGGGCCTTTGCATATGCTAGCCAAACACATTCTACCACTTAATTACACTGAAGCTCCTTCAATATTCTTAAGATTTTGCCTAGATTTAATCTCTGTTTAACTAGAATAATAACAGTTACAGAAATTTCTTTTGCCCTAACAAATGCTATGCACTATTTAATGATTTATCATGGTATTCCAATATCCCCTTAGCAAATCCCCTTTTAAAGTGTTTGTTTTTGTTCTTAACGTATTTGAGTATTTTTGCCTGCATGTACGTCTGAGTGTTCTGTGCATGCTTGATACTCAAGGAGGCCAACAGAGCACATTAAAGCCTTTGGAACTGGAGTTACAAGTTTTCGAAGCTGTTATGGGTACTGGACTTGAACCTTGGTCTTCTGGAAGAACACCAAGTGTTCTTAACAGCTGAACCATCTTTCCAGTCTCCCTTAGCCCCCTTTTAAAATAATAATAACAACAACAACTTTTTTCAAGATTTTAACAACTGTAGAGTGAGGAGGGTCATTACAAACCTAGTAATTTTAAATACTTGATAACACGATGTATTAACAGTTATTTAGGTTTCAAGTGTAATACAGAATTAATATTTACCTCAAAAATAATACTATAATTAAAACCATATTCTGTGATTAAACTGTTCCGTATAACCTACATATCTCGGCCATGGTTCTTGGTCCTCTGTCCCCAAACTGTCCTATCCATTGCCCTTTTCCTCAGTAAAACACAACTAACACATTCTAAATAAGGGAAAGCAAAGAAGCAAGAAAATCACAGACAACGTCTTTCCACGGGGTTCAACAAGCACGAGGCATGAACATGCACATGCTGACTCTGGGGCTCTTTAAGTCCATGCTTTATGACCTACATTCATGTGATCAGAGTCAAGCCAGAGAGCCAATCCCAAAGAGCTCTTTGTGCTTTCCTTAATCTCTGCATTATATATCTGGTGGTTTGAATAGGAATGGCCTTCTTAGGCTCATAGATCTGAAGGTGCAATCACCCAGGAGTGGCACTATTAGGAGGTGTGGTCTTGTTGGAGGATGGGCTTTGAGTTTCAAATGCTCAAAACAGTCCCAGTTGTCTCTCTGCCTACTACTTGGTAATCCAGATATAGAAATCTCATCTCCAGCACCATGTCTGCCTGCACACTGCAATGCTTCCTGACATGATGACACTGGACTAAACCTCTGGAATATAAGCTAGCCCCCAATTAAATGCTTTCCTTTATAAGAGTTACTTTGGTGCCTCTTCACAGCAACAGAAACCCTCTTTTGGGAAGTTGAATATACTGGATAAAAAATAAAACTTGGGCCAGACATTGAGGCTCACACTTTTAATCCCAGCACTTGGGAGGCGGAGGCAGGCAGATCTCTGAGTTTGAGCACACCCTAAACTGCAAAATGAGTTCCGAGATAGCCAGGGCTACACAGAGAAACTCTGTCTTGAAAAACAAAAACAACAAAATAATAATAATTATAAAAATAAAATGGGAGAACCATGTAAATAAAAATAAAGCCTTAACCACTTCAGTATTTTCTAATACTAGACTATTAGAGCCTATATTCTCTTCACTTCTAAGTTATGATGACTTTGTTGGTTTCTAGACAAGAAAAGAAGTTCTGGATAAATAGTGCCTGGCCCCTCCTGAGCTGGAGTAAAGTACATCAGTCCAATTTTAGTTTTGGTGCATTAGCAACAGGAGTCGTCCACAGGCCTAACTACCTAATGGTTCCCTGAAATGGGCCTGAAGGACTAGTTATACGCCAGGCTCTTAACCCTGTGGTAGAACAGAAAATGAAGAGAGAAAGGTAGCAGGCTTCATCAAAACCACACCATTACAAAACCTTAGTGGTGCATTAATGGGGCACAGCTAAGGAGCATGCAGAGAGAATAGGTAAATAAAGAACTGCTGTTTATGATCTGATGTGCAGCTGGGTAGGACTCATAGCTTTCTGCACAGCAGACAAAAGAGCTTTAAAAAGTTACCGCTGACGATCTGACTTGTATGTGGCTGTCAGCTCATCAAACATAGTGCTGTTCATTTCCATAAATGCCTTCAACACGTTGTACACCAATGCCACAATGGCCCTGTGAGGCAGAGAAGAAGAACGGACCGGTTAGTCTTCACAAAGGGGTGTTGGCTAGGAAGGCCGAAGGACAACTCTGGCACAAGTCAGGCCTCCTCTAATGCACAAACTGTTACTGCCATTTTTCTTTGACAAGGTCACTCACTTCTAAAGTGCATTCGGATCATTGTCACCCACTACCCAACCTCTCTCCCAACCTATTACCCTTACTGTCCCCTACAAATCCCTTTCCCGCATACATGCAGCACAGGCCAGCCTCAAACTTAGTGTGTAGCTGAGGGTAACTCTGAAGTCCTGATTCTCCTGCCTGGCCTCTCCTGAGCTGGAGTAAGGTACACCTGTCTACTGCTGAGATTGTGGGCATGTATTAGCACACCTGGTTTCCCATTCCCTTCTACATAGTTCATTTCCTCATCAAGAGACTTGAGTTCTTTACTATTCAACCTTCCCAAGAAATGGCAAAGCTAAAACCCAGCTTTGTCCTCCCAAATCATTGCTACCCAGAACAGATATGCTTATAGCCAATGCATAACAAAGGCAAGTATAAGATAAAGCTGCTTTAAGGTGGGGAGACAGCTCAGGCAGGTGTGTGTGTGTATGTGTGTGAGTGTGTGTCCAGATGGTGGTGTGCACCCAGAATCCCAGCATGTGGGAGGTAGAGGTAAGAGCACTGAGAACTTAAGAGCACTGTGGGCTACATACATATGGATACTATCTTAAAACAAAGACACAAACACAGAGTAGTCATATCCTATAAACAAGTACCAGTGGTTTAAAAAAAATTACTTTCAAAGTAATAATTTAAAATCAGAAGCTGTCCCTGTGGAAATGAGAACCTAAGTCACTTGTGTTCAAAGACAGGCTACCACACCCTCCAAGCTGGTTTCCCTGGGCTTGTGTCAGTCTGTCTGCTCCTGCTGACCCAATATTCATGCTGAAAACTGTCAAGCTGCTGCCAGATGCTCTTGGCTATGGAGCACCATGTCACAGCTAAACTGCAGAGCACACTCTGGACAATGTGAAGACTGCTGTGGTGGACTTGAAAGATTCAGACTAGGCAAAAAAAAAAAAAAAAAAAAAAAGGTATTTCTCTTTTCAAAACTTTCAAGGTTGCTTCCATTTTACAACAAACTCCCCAATCTTACTAAGAAGGCATCTCTAAAAAAATGAGAGCTCATGTTAGTGGGAGGTCCAATGTCTGCTGCCCAGCTTCTGCTTGGTGCCCAAGAGAAGAGAAACTTGAGCTACAGCTCAAGAACGGCCTTCTTCCCAAGGGGAGGTAGCACTGGAGAAGCACTGGCTCCTGGCACCTCCTGACACTGCCCGGAGCTGCTCTCCAGACCGCTGAGAGAAAGTCTCTACAATGGGGCTTAATAGCTCTACTTCAAAGTTCTATTAATATACAAAGTATTATAGTTAGAAAATTGGGGGGAAAATGTTATTTTACAACTCCATGCAAAAAATTAAAAGACAAGACTGAATTGTACTTAATAATTCTTCAATGCCACATAAAATTTTCCTTTATTATATAGAGAAGCATAGCCAGGCGGGGTGGCGCACGCCTTTAATCCCAGCACTCGGGAGGCAGAGGCAGAGGCAGGCAGATTTCTGAGTTAGAGGCCAGCCTGGTCTACAAAGTGAGTTCCAGGACAGCCAGGGCTATACAGAGAAACCCTGTCTCAAAAAACAAACAAACAAACAAACAAAAAAAGAAAAGAAAAGAAAAGAAAAGAAAAGAAAAGAGAAAAGAAAAGAAAGAGAAGAGAAGAATGCAAAAGCATCTCAATATAAAATACTTTAACTCTCCTAGGGCTAAATTTAACTTGTCCTTGAAGATTATAAAATTTAGTCCCCACTAGAAAAGTCTAACAACTGAGCTGGCTGCTGGGAAATGATCTTCCCATCAAATGTAAATCTCTCTAGACCTTCTTCCCAGCCCTTCAGGACTTCCTGATGCTGGCGCTGGTGAGGGCTCTTGTGGGCTTCACTTCCTTTTCCAGCCTTGACTCTAGCACTGCTCCCCCAAAGGCCTCCGGAGCCGGCAGGCTTCCGAACACGACAGGTACTTTTAACACCTGTGTGTCTTTTTACATGGAAAAAAAAACTGACCGCTGTCTGAAGGGGTGTTCCCTCTCACTGCCATTTGCCAAACTCCACTAAGAATCTATCTGAAGCCAAGTACAACCAGTACCCAGCACTCTGGAGGCTGAGGCAGGAGAATCAGTGAGTTTCAGGTCAATATGGCCTGTATGTAAAGTAAGATCCTACCTGGAAAAATTACCACGTTTACTTTGAGCCCTGCCAGTCGATACACATCCTTGGGGGCTCCAGGACATTCCCAAAACACATCTGGCTACCTTCAGACAGGTCAGAAAGTCTCTCAAGTTAAAAGATCTTTTAACTAGACAGCACTACGTTGTTAAAATGTTTGCTTTTCAGTCCCCCATCCAGAACATCTACTGAGGGCTTTTTATCTTGTCATGTGTGCACCTTTAACAACGGCCACAGCATCTGGTGTACAGTGAGCTGTGAGACATTTTACTAGTGAAAAGAAGAAGGGAAAGGGACATAAGTCCAAATGAGAGAGAAAGGAAGGGGAAGGATGGAAGGAAACTGAAGACATACGGATTCCAATGCTCTTTTGAAATCCTATAAAGGCTGGAGAACATGATGGGAAGGATGACGTTAGAGTTTTCTTCTATCAAACTCATGATGTATTCATTATTCCAATAATAGAGTGCCCTTTCTGCCACCTTTAGGAAAGAAACAGAACAATTATAACACAAGTTATAATCTTTTCAAACAAAAGTATTTTAAAAGGCTATTTTTAAATCATTCAATCAAAAGTATAATTAAATATTAATAATGCTTTACATTTTGTAAAATTTATGATCTTTTAGGAAGTTGCCAGGTGGTTCATCAGTTTGGGGAAGAAAAGTTTTCTTGGTTTTGGGGGCTTTTCCCTATCTGTTAATTTATCCTCTCTTTCAGTCTATCTACACACTCTTCCCTACACACAATGTCATGAGCTCAGCCTTCAGAGCTGCTAGTTTGCTTGTCTTGTTAAATGTTCCCAAAGGCTTATGTTTAAATGCTTTGTCTACAACCTGTGATGCTACTTAGAAAGCTGTGGGTCGGCAAAGGTGGGGTCTAGCCGGAGAAGGATGCCATTTGCTTATTGATGTGGATCCTGTCGTCTGTCCACAATACTCCTACTTCATCTGCTGGGCCTAAAGTTTCTCACCTTGGACTTGATGAACTCAAATGGCTTCTTTTATTTATGTAAATTGAAAGATCATGATTTAGAACGAACGAAAAGAAACAAGATTTCACACACTGACAGACAGAAATTAGAGCTTTTCCAGCTCCATCACTTGGCAGGTTCAAAACACTGCTGACTTACTGGTCCCTGAATGCTTAGAAACAGTCTTCAAGAAACACTAGCATACAGAAGCCATATGCTGTGTTCATTCATATGTCACTGCTCTTAAACCTTGTAAATAGTGTCATTATTCCAGTTTTATAGATGGGACTTGAAGAGCTAGGTCTAAGTCAAGGTCACATGGCTAGCAAGTGGCACATACAGTAGCCTCCCCTTAACTCTTTCCTGCTGTCCCTTAAGATCGGATAACTGGTGGGAATGAAGCCCCTGCAGTTCTGTTTGATGTAAACTGTGATGGGGGCTGCGGAGCAGAACGAACAACCTGCACATACATACACAGAAGCTACTTAAGATCATGGCGTACAGTCAGCATGCAGGACTGCAGACTTGTAGCCTCCAGGACTGTGGGGAATCAATCTCTGCTGGGAAAACTACTTGGTCTGGAGCATTTGTTATGGCAACCTGAGCCTACCATACACTCTTTCCCACTCTCTTCTTCTTTGTTAAGTCAAACCCAAGGCCCTGCAAGTGCTACACGATGCTCCTCTCCTGAACGCCATCCACAGTATAACTAATTACCTGCCTTTCTGAGCACTGAGTAGGCATTAAGTTGCTCTGACTTGCTCTTTGTGAAAGACCCTTGGCCTCCACTATCCCAAAGAGTCAAATGAAAACAGAAAACTAAACAGTCCATATGTTTGAACACTACAGATTTAGTGTAGTGTGCACTGCTCTGAACTTTTCTATTTGTGTCTAGTCTGGACACCTCACAGAATGGTGGTCTATCTACTGTCCCTCCTTTTGTTCTGTGTGGCCTAAGCACTAGCTTAATACACTAGTATGTCTTTAGATTTAAAAACAGGAACAGTCAAGGCCTCAATCTGCCAGCTTAAAGGATTGTCCACCATCAAATTTTAAGTGTGCTTTTGTGCTGTTGAACAGGTCTTCAAATGAGGAGCACTATGATGAGTCTGCTAGATTTGTAAGATGGACTTTTGGTAAGACAGCCACCACCTAAGTTAAACCACTGTGTTCAATTCTGGTCCCGTTCTCTCCTATATTGGTTTCAAAGCACTGCAGCCAGGACCTCCTTCCCTGTATTCTCATCAAACAGCCACAAGGAGGCAGAGCAGGCTGTGGGAAGGTCATGGGCTTTAGCCTTTTTCACAATAAGCCACCTTAAAAATAAAAACCCATCGACATTCCCACTTGGGATCTTGAGCAAGGCATGCACATGCTCCGTAGGACAGCACCCAGTTTCTCTTCCCTCCTCCTAAGGATTACTGACTACTCCTTCTCATACAGTGGAGAAACCCCAGCAGCTCACATCATGTAATTTAGCCAAGTTCAGTTATTTTACAGCTTCCAGCTTTGGTATTCACATCCTGTCTTCTTGCAGGGTATTATGGGAACTGAAGTTAAGAGACAGAGCCTGTTAGAGGCAGATGCTTAGCATCCAGTAACAATTTGTTAACAAGCAGCAGGGGCTGGAGAGATGGCTAAGTCCCTATGAGAGTACTGACTGCCTTCTGCAGAGGAGCCAGGCTCAGTACCCTGCCCACACCCACACCAGCCAGCTTGCAGCCACCTCGAAGTCCAGCACCAGGGGAGCTGAGGTGCCACTGGCTTCTGTGGGCATTGCACTCATGTGCACATACCCACCCACAAATAGACACAGAATTAAAAATAAAAATAAATAAATAATATTTTTAAAGTAGCTAGTGTCCAGGATCTTTTTTTTTTCCAACACAAATGAAGTTTAGCCTAATAGGTTCACATGGTACACATCACTCTGACTCGTGTTCTCTTTCCTACTAACCTGAAAATGGGGGCTAGAAACACACTTGGCAATTTGTTTAAACAAAGGTTCTTGGATTTTAACAAATTGTGATGGTTCAATCACATCCAAGATTTCTTCCAGCTCCCCAAGGAACATGACCTATAAATAAGAACAAAACACAAAATATGAGATCCACCATGAAAATTTCCACATGATCAACTTTACTCAGTATTTTAAGAAAAAGGTACACATAAAGCAAAAAAGCAAAAGCAAGTGATCCAGCCCTCGATCTTTGTGTTTAGCCTGGCATGACGGTTCAGTGGGTTTAGCCTGGCATGACAGGTCAGTGGGTAAGAGTGCTCGCTATGAAAGCAAGAAGACCTGAGTTCAAATCCCAGCATCCACGTAAAAAGACAGAGTAGGCCACAGACATGCCTACAACCCCAAGTGTTATGGGTGTTGAGTGAGACAGGAGCATCTCCAGGGTTTGCTGGCTGCCAGCCTAGCTCCAAATTCTATGGCAAGTCACTGTGTCAAGAGTTCTTCTCAGGCCTCCACGTCCATACCCTACCTACTGCCATACACACAAAGAACATACCCGCTTCACAAAGAACTCAGGACAGGGTCTTCTGTTAAAGCAAATTACTGGCCTCTCTCCCTTCAGGCCTTTGGAACTCTGGCCACTGCTAGCAACCAAGATATTTAGCACCCTATCCAACCCCAGTTTTTAAAATAATGGCTGACACTCCTGAACAAATGTGCATTAGTCCACACCACCACAACAGAACACACAGTCACTCAACAGGCAGCTGCATCCCACTAGCAAACTCATTCATGTTATGGCAGCACAGTAACCACATCAGCACACACTGACCTGCTTCCTATGCTTATATGAGCACTCGCGCACACACTCTCCCTCTCCCCTCTCTCTAGAGCACAGTGAATCTCATGGCCTCGGGGCTGTATGCAAAAGAAAGCTTGAAGATCTCACAATGGAGCAAGATAAATAGATTTAGACAGTTGTATAAATAGAATGAAAAATAATAAGTAAAGACTATTTACTCACTAAAAACAACATTAGGCAAGCTAAATGAGCAATTAAAATATGAAGGATGACACTTCTTTTGTATCTCAAGGTACAACGGCCAGCAGATTCCCTTCACCTCAGGTTGTTAAGGAACGAGGTAATTTGTGGAGGCTGTATTCACTGAGGTTAGAATCACAGCTGATGGGAGGGAGAGGCTCTTCCTATACCCCATCCTTCACTGAGACACACACATCCTCTGGTGACATAAAGCTAGCAGGTGGCCTCTGTTTCTAGGCTAAGAGAGGGCTTCAAATCTGCTGTGGCAACACTTAGGATCCATTCAAGCTCCTGCTTGGGGACTCCCTACAAACACACATGCCTAGGTGACTGTATGTGCCTCATTCCAGGGTGTATCAAGCTAATGGTCTGGTGTGTATTGTGAGACTATATATACTGTAAGCCCTCACCTATAGTAGTACAGTTTAACATGGGGACTGGAGCAGGATGCTCAGGGATCTATCTACAGAGTCACTACAAAAGTGACCTCAATGGAGCTAACTGGACACACAGTGGGGATTGGCCAGGGTTCAGAGCTCAGGAGGCAGGCTCTAGTCTATTGGCATGCTCTCACTCAGTGTGCCTGTCACAGAACTACAAAGCTAGGTTTAGATGAGACATATACTCATGCGTGCTTAGCCTCACAGGGAGAGAGCTTGGCAAAGTGCTCCTTTACCACTCTCTGGGGTTAAGTACTTACCTCTTTTTGACTGCATGTTTTAGGCCAAAATTTCATTAACCCCCTAATAACCTAAAAGGAAAAAAAAAATGAGGCATTTAATGTTTGACATTTTAATAAAGATGGTTTTTGCTTAATTTTTTTTTCACATTATAGAAAGGGGGGAAAAAAAATAAAAGCTTACTGGTTCTGTAAGGGAAGGGTCTTTCTCCAGAAACTGTACTATACAATACGCCAGCTAAACAGGAAGGAAGAGGAAAAGACAGAGCATTAATTCCATCCAATGAAAGGTGGAGGCACACAGCATCACTTCCCCAAAGCATCCAGACTCTGGCTTACCCTCACAATCACTGCACTTGAACCCTCAGGAAAAGAACTGGAGCCCAGCTATGTGGCCCAGGCTAGTCTCCAACTCCTGAGCTCAACATGACTCTCCTACTTCCTGAAGAGCAGAGACTGCAACTAAAGCTATGTTTTTCAAGCCAGTGACAAAGGAATTCTGTTCTTAAAGAGCACTGAGACTAGATTTGGGGGGCTACTGAAAAGCAGGGCAGCCTGAAAAGATCTCAGACATTCAAGTCCAGGCTGGCCCCTCAAGTACTGGGCTTCAGCTTTTGTGAATTTCACAAAATTCAGCAGGCATTTTGTGAAAACCCAGGCAAGTACCTATGGGAGAACCTGGAAAGGGGGGGAGGGGTGAAGAAGAGGCTTCCTGAAGAGATCAAAGGTTACACTTGCCAAAGTCAGAATCTGAGGAGTGTTCCCAGTCTCAACAGGAATGCTTTCAAATAACTATGAAAGTTATATCCTGCTGCATAGACTAAAGAAGTTTTCTAAAGGGCTAGGAAAAATTCTGAACAGGAAACCGATCCTCTTAAAAACCAAAATTTTGATGGTGTGCTAAATCTGGAACATATGGACTAATTCTTTCCTCAAAATACAGAGTTTCACATTTAAGAAGGAACACTGCTTAGAAAAATGTGTTACGCTTTAATGCAAACTCAAAAGAGAAGGGAGCCAGAGTTTTAGAACACTTAAAAATACCACTCCATCAATTACACCTTCCAGTGACATGCTCACCATGCAGTGAGTGCAGTGCTCAGCACAGAAGTTACAGTGAGGGCAACATAGGAGCTGATTATCAGCACTACTCCTTTTAGGTGTGTATCTGTTCTGAGACAACACACTATACAGCCATGGCATCCTTCTGCTGAGATTACAGCTGCAGGAGGCCACACCCCAAAAGATCTGATTTTTAAGTAATGAGGGGCTTATCAAAAGGATGGTGCGAAAATACTGATAGGTTTGACTGCTTCTGAAAGAGTGCAGTGCTGTGAAGAAGCAGAAAGGGGCAGAGGGCAGCTGACAGCCCGGGCAAAGTGAGACAGGGCTAAGTATTCAAGAACATTCCATTTCTTAGGCAAAGTCCAGCGATGCCTCATCCTAGCACGCTCTTACCCGCTCTACATTTACATACATCCTACTATGGACAATCTCTGTGGCAGGGAACCTTGTGAACATGGAAGTCTGCTATGAAATAACACAGAGCAAAGCCTATTCCTACCTTTAAAATAGTTCCATAATTCTACTGGGGAGGGGGGGGCATACTTTCATACTTTTCTTGGGGAGTATTTTTAAGCTTTAACATACCTTTAAAAGAAAACAGGAAAGAAAAATAATATCCTAAGAAACAGGAAGTCTACAAATTTTTCATTTTGTTTCAGAAGGTGTACTTAAAACTATGTGTGGTGGCTCAACCCTGCATCCCAGAACTCAGGAGGAAGAGGCAGAAGACTACAACTTTACAGCCAACCCTGGCCACGGAGAGAGAATCCGCATCAGAAACAGTTTGACTTGAAAGCTCTACCTGGGCGTGGAAGAGTGATAAGCTCCTGACAGTGTGTAGAGGGATCAACACTTTCACCAGGAACTGTTTGTGTTCTGCCTTGAGTGGTAAAGCAAAGCCATTGATAATACTGGGGAAAAGAAAAGAGGGTTAGCAATGTTAACCCACACACTGAACCCAGACAAGCTCTTGTTATGAGCTGGTTAACTCTTAATTTATATTTGACCAAAAAACATAGCTAACCCCTCTCACCAATGACATTTAAGACTTTTTTTAGTTACTTCAACAGAGAACATTTATTAAGCAGGAATTTTAACAGAAGTAAATTATGAACATCCAGCAAATAGGCAGATGTGCCCCAAAGCTTCTTATCAAACCCATGTTTTATCCTCCCTCTGTTTCTCTGTAGCCCATTGGCTAACATCCTCTTAAAGCAGGAGCTGTCTGTCTCCAGATCACCTTGCTAACCTGCTCTTTCAACACCCTTGCCACCTCCTGACATCACTTTTCTTCATTCCTGAAACCTCTGCCAGCCTTGGGAGGTCACTGGGAGGAAGCAGGGATATCCCACCTTTTCCTCCTCTTATTTTTTTTAATTTAATTTTTTCTCAACTTTTATTAGATATTTTCTTCATTTACATTTCAAGTGTTATCCAGAAAGTTCCCTATACCCTCCCCCCTCCCGGCCCTGCTCCCCTACCCATCCGCTCCCACCCTTTGGCCCCGGTCCTCCTCTTATTAGAAGGAAAAACTAAGGGATCGCTCTGCCCAGCTACATCCGCTGCTTGGCTCCACCTCCAAGGGCAGCAGCTGCCTACAGCTC
The DNA here is from genome assembly GCA_902729485.2 of Mus minutoides. Classification (NCBI taxonomy): domain Eukaryota; kingdom Metazoa; phylum Chordata; class Mammalia; order Rodentia; family Muridae; genus Mus; species Mus minutoides. The sequence continues at coordinate 190,261 of LR750019.1, forward strand.
CACACCTGGCTACGCAGTCTTTCCAATTCATAACAAACCTGCTTTCAGCAGATGTGAGAAAGGACAGCTGGCCTACACGCTAGGCCCAGAGAATAAGGTGCTTTGCTGTCACTGGCCTGACACCCAATCAGACTCCATCAGTAAGCTGTGAGCTCCTTCAGGTCATTGTGGGGGAGTTAACAATATATAATTGTGGAACAAAGACCAAAGTTAGCCCTTTAGAGTCACTTGGGAAACAGGCTAAGCACAAATAAGAGGCCAGGGTACATGGAGCAAGAGCTCCAGGTCAAACAGCATTCCCTTCTGCCACCTGAACACAACCTGCAGAATGAGGCTCACATGAAACCAACAATTAATAGCAAATACTTACCTTCCTAATATTTCCAGCAGTTCAGCTACACCATTGAAGTGTTCTGTTTCATAAACAAACCTGAGAGGAGAAAGATGAGAGAAGAAAGGAGATGGGAAGGGTGAAGGAATAGGGAAGGGAGGAGAAGTTAGCACTTTATCTTCAACTACTAAAAGCTTATTGAATGCTTCTGCAAAAACACCAACTTACCTTAGAAAAATATTGTTAATTTGTTTTCGGATAAATGCTCTAAGCCCGAGAAACTTGCCATAAATCCTGTGCAAGACTGTTTTTAAATAGTCCCGTTCTCGAGGGTCTTCACTGTCAAATAGCTCCAAAAGCTGTTGTAAATGACAGTAGAACAGAAGGCGGTTAGAGACAGTTTTAGGGAAGAATTTAGAAATTCCATTGTTCACTATTTACAATCCCTCTGTTCCTTTCTTCCCTCTTCAGAAAGCTACTAAATAAAAGTTACACCCAACACAGGAGTAGTCTTTGGGGAAGCCAGCTACACTGAGAAAAAGGTTTTAAATCCAGGGAAAAGATCATGCTGCAGTAACAGTACCGCCAATGCAGTGCTCACGTGATCAATAGCCCATTTTCTAAGCCATCTACATAGGTCAGTCCCTCGGTGAGGTAGTTTTATCCTTGCCTTGCAGATGAGCAAACTGGGGCCCAGAGAGCTTACTGCTGGTGATGTCACAGTGAGAAGCAGCAGCCCGGAGATGTGAACCCAGTGAGTGCTTAAAGTCCTCGGCCTTTAACACTGTATGTCACCAACTCCTGGGCTTTTCAGTACAAACAGAAATATAAATTTAAGTTAAGCCCCTCAGCTCTACCAGAAGGCCCAAGAAGATGAAGCAACCTAACCCAAAGCAGACACTGAAATTCCCAATGACCCCAGCAATGTGGTTACACAAGTTGTGCTCAGGGTGGAATTCTCACCAAAGTAAACATGTACTATGTTGTGTGAATGGCAGGATCTAGGTTTGGAGCATTTACAATTTAAGCCACAGAATTCTCAGAAGGTGGTCCCAAGTCTTACGCCATAAGAGAGAAAACCAGTTTAGTCTTAAGGAAAGTAGCAGGGGCCACTTTGGATTCAACCTAATTCCTCTAAGAAATCCTTAGGGTCTTGATTTGTAACACTTGTTAAGAGATGGGAATAGAACTCAACGACAGAGTTCTCTCTCTCTCTCTCTCTCTCTCTCTCTCTCTCCATATTTATATGTGTGTATACATATATATATATACATATATATGAATGATTATAGGCATTATAATCCCAGCACTCAGGAAGGTGAGACTAAAAGACCTTGGAGTTCAAAGATAGCTAAATTAAGACCTGATTCTCAGGCAATCAACAACAAAATCAGTTGGTTCTAAATTTTATAAGTCACCTAGAAGGACCAAAGCAATTTTGGTAGTACGAGGACTCATAATCTCAGTTTAAAATTCAATATAAATCTAGTAAACAAAAGTATGCTACTGACATGTGATCAATATGTAAGTCAGCAGAACAGAGTGGAGTTTACAAAAAACTTTCGAATTCATGGTCAGCTGGTTCCATGGGATGCCAAGACACTTGAGTACAAGCAGGTCCCAAAGCCAAGGTGCTGGGACAAGCAGATAGACACCTGTAAAATGCTCAGTCAGACCTCAAGCTCCTACTACAAATTCAAATGGACCCAAAATGGATAATCAACCTAAAGACAAGAGTAAATGATAAAGAAAGCATAAGAATAATCTTCACATCTCCAAATCAAGTGATTTTTTAAAACTCTGACAAGAAATGAACAAAACAAGACAAAGTTAATTGAACTGAAACCCCTGGGGATGGCTGCACACACAGTCCTTCCTGTAAGTATGCTTAAAATTACTCAACTGGAGGGCTAGGGAGGTGGGAGGTACAGGGTCAATCTCCAGAGCCCATGTAAAAAGCTGAATGGTACATGCTTATGATCTCAGCACTGAGAGGAGAAGACAGAAAGTTACATGGGGCTCACTGGCCAGGCAAGCAGTAAGCTCCAGGCCAGTGACAGGTACCGTCTTCAACAAAGGTGGCCAGCACCCAAGAATGAATGATCACATGCCTCCACATGCACACACGTACATGTGTACACACCCTTGAACCCCATACATACATTTAGGCATATAGATGAGACTACTAAATTATAAACTTCAAATGGGTGACTTTATGTTACATAAATTATAATTTAACAAATCTGCTATTTTGAAAAAATGATACTGGGAAAATTTCTCAGAGTGAAGAATAACAATTATAATAAAATAAACCAACTCAGCATGCAAGTAAAAGCTGCCTACCTTCATTCTCACAAAAGGCTATACATATGTGTGTTTATGCATACATGATTATATATACTTATATATAAGTGAGTTCGAGCGATGGAGCTGTGAGGCTGAGCTGACAGCAAAGAGGGACAGTAATCAAATGGACATCATTTTGTTTCATATCTTGTTTGATGAAAGACAGTCCTGGGCAAAATATATTAACTAAAAATAAAGAAACATCAGATATGGCAGGAAGTTAGAATTAAAGAATGGCCTGGACAGGGAACCAGTGCACAAGTTTGGCTTCACAATGCTCACATTCATCATCTGTTCTAGCTGTTCGTTCTACATTGAGTATTTTGAGTAAATATTTAATGGTGTATATTGAAGGCCAGCCAATGGGCAAGGGGGTGCCAGGGATATGGTGATGTGCAAGTCAGATATACTCTGTTTTCACTATCTAGTCTAATGGTGGATAAAATAAACAAAGAGCACAAGTATTTCAAGATGTTGTACAAATGTATAATGCATCTATCGACTCCACTTGGAAGAAGGATAGTAATAAAGAAGGCTTCCAGGGTGATTGTGATACACACACACACACACACACACACACACACACACACACACAAGAACCAGGACAAGTGTTTATATTTATCAGCTTTCTGCCACTATAACAAACTACTTATGAAAAAGAATGACTTTTTTCAATCTCAAATCTGAAGGCTGACTGTCCAAATGGCATAGAATACATAACTCAGCACTGAGAGAAGAGGGCTCTCCCACCCTAGACCGCACTGACAAGGGGGTAATCAATTATACAACAAGAAGGAAGTGAATACATTACAAGTCCAGCCAGGAACATAGATAGAGACTAGTGTCCTATAAGCCCTACCAAGAGTGTGCCCCAAATGCCTTAGGGACCTCACACTCATCTCCACATCTTAAAGGTTCCTTGTCACTTCTCCAAACTATCACCTTGACTACCAAGTGTCCAAATGCAAAAAACCCCTGGTGGGCAGGAGGTGGGTGGGTTGGAGGGTTGTCACTTAAATCACACCCAAACTAGTACAATGTTCCCAAGGAATATGGAATAGGCAAGGCAGCAGCTTAACTGACAGGTGACACTTAGCAATAACTGTCACATCTCTGCCTATTTAGCAATAAAATAAACAAGTATGTACTGAGGTCTTTCCTCATGCCATAGATGTCCTTGCTGCTGGGCACACAGAGTGCTGGACAAACTTCCAGCTAACTAAGGGATGCAACCATCAAGTTAACAATTTACTTGCACAGGTAAGCATTCTACTTAGAAAAAAAGGCACATGGCTTTAATAGGCCAGAAAGGAGAGGGAGGGTTTATGTAAGAGATACTCAAAATTACACAAGACATCAATCCATCTACTGCATTCCAGTCCTTGTCTATGGAAATTATTAACCATTTTAAGTTCTATTTTTAATTGGGTTTCTACTTTATGGGAAAGAGCTCAATGAATAATGTGCAACTAACCTAAGAGGAGGTTTGTGGGTGGAACATTAGCAAAACTTCCATCAGCTGGGCTTCTGGAGGGCTAATCTCAAGTTTAACCGCTATATAATTAAACAAAGATTATCTAACTAAAGACTTCATTAGGTTTTCAAAAAGCAAACAAACAACAAGAACGAAAAAGCTGTCTCAGTGAGGACCTTTGCAGAGTCCTGCTAAACACACTGACCTTCTGCAACAAAAAAAGATGAGCTTTGCTATTCAGCTGCTCCCTGCTGGCCTGTCCAACACAGTTCTGACAATATTATGGTGGGGCTGGCAAAAACAAAGGGATAATGGCATATAGGCCAAAGGGGAGAAGCAGGATGAGTTCTGATTTCCACAACAAATGCTCCACATCCACAGATTATGACATCCACCATACCACAAGCAACTTGTCAAAGAAAACCTGGAGTTTACAAATTGATTACAGAGCAAAGATAGATATGTTAACAGGTTGACTCCAACTTAAAAGAAAAAAAAAAAAAAAAAGCCTCCCGGAGTTCTAACAGAGGTAAACGGTGTTAGGATTTAGAATGAAAATATAAACATCCACCATGCCCTCCCACCTCACCCCAACCCCCTACCTTACCTACCATACCCCCAACCCTCAGCAGTGGGGCCTGGAGAACAGAGCAGACAGTTAGACTTTGTGTGGGTTTCCCAACTTGGAAATAGACAAAAAGTAGCAACCCCAGTTTCCTCATGATCATTGTGCTAAGGGTCTTTCCATCCTCCCAGCAGGGAGGAAAGCTAGGAAGGTGCCAGTTCCCCCCAGAGAAGCTTCAGAGGCGTAAGAATGAAGACATGAGCTACATTTGATGGCCTGGGAATGAGAAGCACCCTCAGGAGCAGCTTCCAAGTTTGTATTGTCAATACCCTTTGCACCCCTGTGCATTTCAGTGTTCGAATGAGTTACGGTCTAAGGCTAGAGAACATGACAAGTGTCCAGTCTCAGATATCAAAATACTGCTAAATGAAGCACTACCGAAGAAATAGGACTAACTGAAACCCTGCATACTTCAGTGAGGTTTCAGCCAGTACTCTCCTCTAAACTCCCAGTTTGGGGTAAGGTAAGATCAGGAGGTCTCCTTTTAGGGACACTCACTCGGATCCTGAAGCAAGACCTATAGGCATAATAATAATCTAGGGGTTCTCAGTGGGTTGGCAAGGTCCTGCTCAATTATCCTACTGTGGCCTCCACCCACAGAGTACCACAGCTGTAAATACAACACGTACACACACATGACCCACAAGCACAAGCATAAGTGGGTCTAGGTAGATGAGCAGGTAATGACGGGTATTATGAAGAACCAGTAGACAGTCTACCAAATGAGCAACTCCAAAGAAAAAAGAGCAATGCAAGGAGTAAGGAAAACTTGTAAAACAAACAAAAACAAACAAACAAACAAAAACCCCCAACATTTTCAGAGCTCCCACTCTATTAGGTTCCTGAATCAAGAGAAGATGCTCTAACAGGTGATAATCAGAGAGAGAGAGAGAGAGAGAGAGAGCGAGCGCTTTTAGAAGTCAAAATAAGAAGAAAATACATATCTTGGCAGAAGAACTATAACATTAGGTGGCAAAACTAGCAGCTTAGCAGTCACCAGGGGCACGTGGCAGAAGGGCAGCTAGAAAACAGGGCCAGAAGCAGAGCAGAGCAGAGGAAGTAACCAGCCAACCAACCCAGAAAGACACAATGACAGGAGAACACCGTAAAGAAGGCAAATGGTCTGAGAAAGAACTCAGTGCAAGGCTCCCAAGGCTCCCAAGGCACTGTGAGGTGGGGACGGCATATGCTCCTCCATAATATAGCTCATGCACAAGAAAGGAAGGTCTCAAAAGCTGCCAGGTCTCTAAAAAGACAACAGACTGTACTATGCTCATTTTCTCAATACCAATCCTGGAAGCTGTAAGTCAACGAAACATTTCCTTAAATACCTCAAGATACATTACCAAAGATTACCAAAGCAATGTATGTGAGTAGTTAAGTATATGTGAGAAATGTATGTAAAATAGTAAAACTGTTATCAGTCAAGTCATCTCCAAGAATTTGCATCGCATTCATGTTTTCCTATGAAACATCAAGAGGTAAGGTATAGCAATGAGAGAAAGTTAGGTGAACAAATGCTTGTCCCAAAGAAAGGCAAAAGGAGCTTGAGATGAGACTGGGAAAGCATCCAATATAGACCAGAACAGGATGAGCAGGACTTCTAGGAAGAGGACTCCAAGAGAAAAAGACAGCAGACAGACTGGCATGGGCATGTGTGTGTGCCTGTGTATGTCTATGTGCAAGCCTGCATATGTGCCTGCATTCAAGTGTGTGTGTCTGCCTGTCCTTGGAGAAATAAGGGAGAAACAGTTGACCAACAGAGGAAAGAACCAGGTGGAACATATGGCAGTGTTAACTTTAGGGTTAAAAAAGCTCCATGCTGGAAGAGAAAAGAAGTTTTCTCTCAGAGGGGAGCAATCATGCTTTGTGGAAGTCCACACATCCAAGAATATGTGGGCAACACAAATTGGTCTTTATGGGTTAAAAAGGTGGGACAGGGAGCTAGAGAAATGGCTTAGTGGTTAAGGCCCTGCACTCCTCACGAGGACACAAGTTTGATCTTAATATCCAAGTAAGTCCTCTACTGCCTGTGCATGGGCCCACAAACATATTCACATACTTACACTAATGTACATAAAGAAATAGTAAAATAAATCTGTATTTTAAAATCATTTTAAATATTTCTTACAAGAATATAAAGTTGAGTGGGTGGGGAAGGGATCTGAGAGGAAATGGGATAGGAATATGATCAAAGCACAAACAAAATTCTCAACAAACTAATAACATTTTTAAAAACAAACAGGAGCTGGTTGTGATGACACAGGCCTTTAATCCCAGTATTCGGGAGGCAGAGACAGGAGGATCTACAAAGTGAGTTCCAGGCCATACATCCAGGCCTCCATAACAAGACCTGTCTTTAAAAAAAGTTAACTTCACCCTAAAACAAACACAACAAATTACTCCATAATAAAAGAAAGGCGGTTACAATACCTGAGGTATAAACATGACCACACATATAGTCATACAAATACAAACAGTATGCTTTGGTATAATTATATTTTATGTCACAACTACATACTTCTCCACATAAAGCAGCATTTTTAAGAACAGCAGAAATTTTCAAGAAATCTAAGTGTAATGGTATGTGCTTTATAATTCTAGCTCTTGGAAGGTAAAGACAAGAAGATCCAAAGTCAAGGGAAAAGGTGAGATGGGGTGGAGTGGTTGTGGTGGTGAGTTAGTTGCAGGCAAGATGGCTCAGTGGGTAAAGGTGCTTGCTGCCAAGACTAAACTCCTGAATCCAATCCCCAGGCTCTATTTGGTAGAGAGGAGAGAACTGATTCCTGAAAGTTATTCTCTGACTACCATGTACCACACATGTGCATACACAAACGAAGTGTTTTCTATGCATTACTTTACAGAAGACATGTTCAAGCAGATAATGAATAAAACTGGATGTTCTAAATGTCTTCATCCAAACTGACACAGCACTACAATTCTAGCTTCATGCTTCTGGCTCTGCTGGCAACAGCTACTCTGAAATGAAAAGCTGAGTCCCTTGGAAGTCCTTGGACCACGTGATGCACACATGAGACCAACAAGCATTGCACAGCTAGCTCTATCAACAAGCCAAGGTCAGCCTCTGTCCCTGCCCATCAATTCTTTTCTATATACCTTCCAAACATCACGTATCCTCCTCGTGTCTTGCCTCAGATGACATTACTCTGCCAATCACGGAAGCAGCAAGAAACTGAAGCATATCACTAGAAATTCTTTAGCATGTTTCTCTCTAGGGAGTCCTGACAAATGCAGCTCAACTGTGCAATGTAAGGCAGAACAAATACATGTGCACAGTTAGCAAAGAATCCTTCATCACCTGTCCTTTCATGTGCTTGCTTTAGCAGAACATACTTTCTCCTGTGTCTGCCTCAGCTAAATGTTCCTTCACATGTTTGCCCCAGCGAAACATCATCCAAACAACTTTCCAAAGAACCCTTCAGTTTCCACTTCAAGTGTGTGTTCTGGGAATCATCAGACTTGATAGCAAACCTCACTGGCCCCATATAGAGGTCTGGAGTTAAATGCTGGACTAAAGGTGAGGAGGTAATGAGATGTTCTGTTAGCTGGTGAGGCTAACACCTCAGGCAGAAATAAATTTTCTAGTTGTATCTGCTGTAGCCTCTGGGAAAGAAATGTACACACTCTGAGATATTCAGAGAACTTGTTGGGAAACTATCTTTGTGTTAGAGTGGGGATTCAAAGTCTCAAGGACCTTACTTCAGAGAAGACGCTAAAAGTCATTCACGGCTTGGTTTGGGCCATGTCCAGTTTTATTCTGAGGCTTTAAATACATAACATCAAAAGATCACTTTTGAGGTCAAGCTTAATGATTTTGTGTAATTTGCATAATAATTATGCCACTTTGGTCTAAATATAACTGCAAATGTGAAGTACAAATTACTAAGTATCTATCTCCAGCAGTAGGTATGTTATAGGGATTTTTGACTTGTGTCTCTTAGCAACCACTGACTGTTTTGGATTTAGAGAACGGTTGAAGGCAATCTTTAGAAACATGCTGCCGAAGAGCCACAATGATTCACCCAAAGAAACAATCCAAGGTTGGCAATCAGCCTGTTTCTAAAAGGAGGGCCAGGAACAGCAGTTAGAAGAAACCACTTCCCAAGACCCTGTAAGCAAATGAAGATGATCTTTATTGATAACAAACGTTGTTCCATGAGCTGAGGCAGGCCTGCAGGTTACATAAATCTAAAAGCTGCATGGCCACATATATGGTATGCTACACAGTAGCCATCTTTAACAAAGATTAAATGATTACATTTTTAAAATGATAGAGGTTCTGTAAATCTCAGCTTCATAAAAATCACAATGTTGCTCAAGTAGAGCAGTCAGAATTTTCCTGGATGAATAACAAGACCCTTCAAATAGAAACACTCAAAAATTCTGGAGCAAAACCCCACAGACAGGCTGTTCTGTCTGGAAATTCATTCATAATCCAGACCTCCAGTTTTTCTTTAAAAGCCCAAGGAGGTCAGACACGAGGTTTGCTCCCTCACTGGCTGGCCTGATGCAGGCTAGTGGGAGGGGACAGAAGAGAAGACTTAGCTCACTCTGCCATCATATCCACTCTGCTGCCTCTGTGCGGACCATCCTCTTTAAACATCTAAGCATCCATTTCTGCTCCAAACACAAATTCAAATACACACTGGTCAGAGAAATCAGTTGGCAAAGTGGAAGTGATAAAGAATTTAGAGATACAGGAAACTACACATGACATCTAAAAGAAGAAAAAGATGAGCCATCTAAGCCATGAAGTACCCAAGAAATTTAGAGTAAAAGTCAGACATCAAATAATAATAACATGCTTGGCAAATATTACAGGCTAATAATGGATAACTTCGCAACCTGGAGCCATAAAAGAAAATACAGCACTTGGGAGGTAGAGGCAGGTGGATTTCTGAGTTCGAGGCCAGCCTGGTCTACAGAGTGAGATCCAGGACAGCCAGGGCTATACAGAGAAACCCTGTCTTGAAAAACCAAAAGAAAAAAAAAGAAAAAAAAAAGAAAGAGAGAAGAGAAGAGAAGAGAAGAGAAGAGAGAAGAGAAGAGAAGAGAAGAGAAGAGAAGAGAAGAGAAGAGAAGAGAAGAGAAGAGAAGAGAAGAGAATGTAAAATGCTATCAAAACAAAAATTGATCTTCAGTGAAAACAGTGCTAGGAGATAGCAGATAAGTGGTGTTCCCAGCCTTGTCAGGAGCTTCAGTCATTCATTACATGCTGACATTACGAGGGACCTGCTAAGGGACTATGGATATCTGACAGCTACTTTCCAGATGAAGAACGTGACAGACAGCACAGTAGTACAACTTGCCCAAGGTTACAAAGTGAAAACTAGTAGAGTTGGGCTTGGTGACACGTGCATGTATGCTCAGCACTCAAGAAGCAAAGGCAGGAGGATGGTCGCAGGGCTGAGGGCGCCCTGGTATATCCACCAAGTCAGGCCAGCAGGTGACATAGTGAGACTCTATCCTAAAACAAATAACAAGTCAGCCCGAAAGCAAACCAGCCTCTACTCTTAAACACCTACCCACTCTGCTTCATGGCAGGGAAGAAGTCAAGTACTGAACAGGCACCTGACACACCACAGAAAGCAAACTCCAGGTTTTAAAGGGGCATACCCAGATGCTGAAAGGTCAGAAATACAATGAATACCGGTCATAAAATGGCTGTAAAAATATAGTTTCAGGAAGGCTAATGTGCAAATAACCTGTGGTTTATGAAGATGCAAAGAAAATAAGAATGTACATTTGGTTGTATTGCATGAAACTGCTGGGTCAACATTTGACAGAATGCTATGAGATTTTCTCTTCAGAACTGACCACTTTAGTGAACAGATGCCATGTGTCCCTGTCTGTCACTCACAGGCACAGATCTTTTCATGGCTTTGTTGACTTACTCAGAAGAGTCCCCTCCACCTAAACTTCTTTTATATCCCTTTCTCCTGTCTCAACACCACAGTTTAATGTACCTAAATAGATTCTTTTTTTTTCTTGCAGTACTCAGAACTATTTAACTATGTAAAGTACCCTACTAGGTGTCTTTCTCAAAAAATGTATCATGGGAATTATAAAGATTCTAAATTTTTTTTAAAAATCAGAATTTTAATTAGAACTATATACTAACTGGGCATCATGGTGTATGATTTTAGTCCCAGCACTCAGGAAGTAGAGGCAGGCCTCTCTGAGTTAGAGGCCATTCTGGTCTACAGAGTGAGTTCTAGGACAACCAAAACTACACAGAGAAACACTGTCTCAAAGGGGAAAAAAATAAAAACAAAAACAAAACAAAGAACTATACCAAACATACAAACGAACTCAGATTATATGAATATATTTATGATGGCAAATTTACTTTAATCTAGCAATACATTGCATTCTAACATTCACTCAATGCTCTGTAAAATTTTACTGTTAAAATTCACATATGCTTAAATTTTTGTTTAAAAACTAGGAATATAGTTTAGCAGTAAAACATATGCTTTGCCTATATAAGGCCTTGGGTTAAACTCACAGCACTAGAAGAGTACTCCAAAGGGTGAAGATCTTTTAATTAATATTAGGACCAAGCAGACATAAGGGTGAGCACCTACTAGCAATGAGACTCCCAGATAGAAGCAGCAAGTCATTTCAGAAGAAGCCCACTTGTGACTTAAGACAGAGTCTCAGAAGCATCAACAATGTGTTTTACATTGAGGCAAGAACTCTGTGCATCCAAACTTCCAAATAAACAAAGCCGATCAAGCAACCGCACTTGGGTTGTGTCTCGTTTGCCTGCTGGTGCTGCAATCTACGTGGTGTGAAAACTCTGTGTATGAGGACTTCTCATGACCTAAGGCACACAGCACAGAAGGGTTAGACATTGTCTGGGTGTGGGGAAAGTGTGCAGGAACAGAGGAGGGTGGAGAGAAGACTGGACAGTAATCCAGTGGGAAGCTCCTTCGTGCTGAGGGACAGCTAAGGCACGGCAGAGCAAGACGGGTGTGGTCGGGACAGGGGGACAGCTCGGGGAACAGCAATTATCAGAGGGAGCTCCTGACGCCCAAGCTGGGAACAAACTACCAAGGAGCTCAGAGATAAACAAAGAGATGAAAGGTGTGCATCTGCAGACTGGAGAAAAGGCAAGTAGATCAGATCAGGGTGGCAAAGGCCAGAAAAATGAAGTGGCCAAAACCTACCAGACACTGATAAATTTGCTATTTGTACTTCATCTTTCTGTCTAGGAAATAACCCTAGAATAGTTGACCATGCCCATAGTTTACAAACACCCAGGCTAGGACAAAACAGTGGCCCTACAAGTTTACTATTTTAAGTCACATGGCTGAGGAACAGTATTTCACAGCCCCAACTCCCCTTTCCTCTCATTTTCCTGGGACAGTCTCTCCTTGAGTATTACTTTTCTATTGCTGTGATAAAATACCATGACCAAAAGCAACTTGTAGATGAAAAAGTTTGTTCTGGTTCTGGTTCCAAAGGGATAAGATGACAGCAGGGAGAGGTGTGGCCAGAAGTGGCAGGCAGGGAAGCAGTCACAGGAAGCTGAGAGATCACATCCAAAACTACAAGCAAGAAGGAGCTGGAAATTGGGGGGAGGTTATAACTCTCAAAGCCTGGCCCTGGTAACCTACTTCTCCCAGCAAAGCCACACCTACCAAAGGTCCCCAAACTGCTCCACCAACCGGGAACCAAGTGTTAAAATACCAGAGGATATGGGGAGTGTTTCTCATTCAAACCACCATACTTCAGCCGGGGAAGACCTCCCAAGGGCAAGGCTGCAGGGGTGTGGCACTTCTTTAAATGATAAAGTTACACAGCTCAAGAATGGGGAGAGTGCTATAAGCACAGGCATGTAGCCAGTCTCTCTGCTATAGTTATAAACAAAACTAATTTGCAGTCATTACCGATACATGAGTCTGCTATGAAGAGGACACTTCGAAAAACCTGTTACAAGCCTTTATCTTGACAAATATTACAATTCTAACCAATGACTTAAATGAGGTCAAAGTCAAGTATATTTAAGGTCATAAATGACATAAAGATGCAAGGCTGTGGATAAAGTGATAACAATAAAGATCCGTAAATGAATGTCTCCACACTGAAGAGAGATGATACTCCACAGAATGTACATCATGTTTCACAATTAGATTGTAAGCTATATAACAAGGGGGAAAAAAAAAAAGCCACCATGGCTTTAAAACAATGTGCAGTCTTATTAAAGTCAGTCAAGACCAGAAGTTCAACATAAGTGAGCAAAATCATACAACCTCAAGAAATGTAATGAAATCAGAGTCACACAAGGAAATGAAACACCAAGCTGAACTGGCCTGATCAAGCTCTAGACACGGTGTGCACAGGTATAGTTCATACTTTAAGACAAAAGGACTTCTACTATCTATTTTAGGATTCAAACTTCAACAAATGAGAAAAGAATGATAAAACTGAGGACTCAATCCATGATAGAGAATGCACAAGAACAGCTGTACAGGACAAACCATCGCACAGGACACAGCAATGCAGTGCTCAGCAAAACTCAGTGGTCTACCTGTGTACCCAGACAAAGAGGTGTACAAGCACTAAAGAACCCCACATTTTTACAGAACCCCACATTTTAAAGAACCTCAAAACTCACCTTCCGTGCCCCCAGCTGGAATCTCAGAGTATCCAGGAGTCCCCTAAAGCCTCAGTTCTCAGCAGCCTGCCTGCTCCTGGTACTCTGTTGGGTTGGATTCTATGATCCTGCTACACTTTGAACAAGATGTTGGCTGTGGCTCAATTAGGATATCCTGAATTCTGAATTTAATCTAATTAGGGCAGGACATGAGCTCACTATGAAAATTAGTGGGTTTTACCCAGTAAAGGCATATGAGATAATCTATCTGCCATAATTATGTTTTTTTCTTAAGTTCTGCTTATATGAACATCTCAGTGGGAGATAGGTATTTTCTTCCCTACGTGAGGTATCCCATATGTCAATCAAAGAAGCAGCCATGCATACAGCACTCTCCACTTCAGTATCCACTGTACACTGTATGATCACAGTATATACACGAATACTATATACTGCAGTGTCCAGCGTACACATGAGTAAATACAACAGGAACAAGGAGTGCTCATTAAAATTCAGTTTCAGCAAACGATCCCAAATCTCAGGCAGAAAGGAAGATGTAGGGCACTTTCAAGACGTAAGATGAGAAACCAGGAAAACACGCTCTCTAGGATGCCCCAAATAGATAGGCTAGAATTAATCTCTGTAAGAAAATGTTAAAGTGTTAAACTGAGCCATTTCCTAGCAGTGACAGCTACCTCTGCACCCATGAGCATACCTGCTCATTTTTTATAGATATATCCTTAAGGGCTTTAAGAAACCTTTCCTAAATAGTAAGTTTTAAAGCAACATAAAGACTCACACACTGGGCCTGAAAGATACCTTAGCAGTAAAGGCACTTGTTGCCAACCCTGCTGAGCTAAGTTCCAAATCACAGAACCCACAAGGCAAAAAGAAAAATGACTCCTGAGGAGTTGTCCTTTAACATCTCCACTAGAGTTGTGACACTCACATGCCCATACAAATACACATACACACAAAATAAATAAATGTAATTTTTAAAGGTTTGTACACACTGGTTATATAAATGAAATTCTTCTGTAATTAAACTTTTAAAAATGAAAACTTAGAAAGATTTAGGAATAGACATTCCTGATGTTTAGCATGGAACTAAATTCCACCACAAATAATTTTTAAAGGTATTGTCATTTTTAATAGGCAATAACAGAAACTACCTGACATAAACATATTTACTTTGGAGGCAACACAATCTCACCAGCAAGATTTCTGTCGTTTTTAACAATATCCAAGAAAATGAAATAAAGAGTTAGTAAGTAAATTACATGCATACAACCACCAAAAGAATGCTTACCTGTAATACAAATTTCTGATCTATGTATTTTTTGGCAATGCTGGGTTGGAATTCTTGGCTTTCCAAAAATCGTATGAAAAATTCATATACAAGCTGCAACAAAAAGATTAGAGTTAACTTCAAGTTAGAGTTCATTAAGAATATTGAAAGTCACAAAAACTACATTACAGCAAAATTGACAGGGTTTAGGACATTATGTTTAATTATCCGATCAATCCATGAATTGAGTTGGCCTTTCTTGTGACTCATAGTTATTGTTATAATTTTTAACTTTTAAGACTAAAAGTAAATATAGCTAGGCAAAGCAAATAAAAATCCATATTCTCACCATTTACAGGGAATCTCAGTTAAAATCTCTCTCTCTATAAGAAACTGTGCTGTCAAGGACTGGAGACATGGCTCAGCATTGAAGAGCACTGCTGCTCTTCCAAAGGTCCTGAGTTCAATTCCCAGCAACCACATGGTGGCTCACAACCATCTGTATCAGGATCTGATGCCCTCTCCTGGTGTGTCTGAAGACAGCAACAGTGTACTCATAGACATAAAATAAAAAATAATCTTTAAAAGAAAGTGTGTTGTCAGCTTACAGTCTTCTAAGCACTATAACTGTGTGACACAATATTCTCTTTTGGAAGCAGCATAGTCTCACAGGCAGAGTCAATCTCAACTGCTCAGATAAACAGTGCAGGATCCATGTTTATTTTTATTCTCTTTCTCTGCACAATAAATCTATGTTACAGACCACAGTGGACTACAAAGCAGCATTACTGAGGCGAAACTCTTAAGAGAGGAAAAGTGGGCTCAAAGCCCAGCTCCGTTCCTTCCTGACTGTATGAGTCTAAGGATGTTCATTTTCTGAATTCTGCTCCTTTCATTTTGCAATGAAAGTAATAATGAGATTAAATGTAATGTTGCACACAGTGCTACAGTCACATAGTCACCATCATCTGCCTAAAACAACATTCACGGCTTTTCTTACATAAAATTAGCAAACACACCCCAAATTATTCATTTCATATATGTGTGTGAATGTTTATGTTTCATATGTAGTTATAAGGAAAGGCTGAGAAATTTTAAAATATGTATCATTTTATTTTATAATAAAATGTATTGCATGTTAACTATATATATGTGTGTATACATATATATATATATATATATATATATATATATATATATATATATGAACAAATGTTCTTGTAAATCGTTATTATAAAGAAAGGAACTGAAATACGTATGCTGGTACATGCCTGAAATCCCAGCACTGACAGACTGTGAGTTCAAGGCTAGGCTATCATCTTAGGAAAACCCTGACTTAAGAAAATAAGATAATATAGAATTTTGTTGTTTATATTTTGGGTAACACTCTTTAATACTTGGTATTAAAAGTCATATTTATAACCACTTCACTATTCAAGCTGTTGAGATTTATTGTTATAGTGTAATTTTTTTTTTTTTTTTTTTTGGTTTTTCGAGACAGGGTTTCTCTGTATAGCCCTGGCTGTCCTGGAACTCACTCTGTAGACCAGGCTGGCCTCGAACTCAGAAATCCACCTGCCTCTGCCTCCCAAGTGCTGGGATTAAAGGCGTGCGCCACCACGCCCGGCCCGTAATTTTTTTTTTAAATTAAGGTTTGGGGAAAAAGTAATTTAGAGTCTTGTCACAGAATTATAGATATTCTTCTTTAATACAAACATCAAATCAGCCTGTTATTTCTGAAACAAGCGTGCAGTGCAGCTTAGAAGTTAGAGTGCGTGAGCAGGAGAACTAGAGCTTAGCTCAGGTCAGGATGGGTGGGCACAAGGGCTCCTGGAGCTCCAACCTCAGACGGCAGAAGGCATCATCGGGAGCTGGCTGGCTAGCAAGACAAGGTGCACCACTGAGCTCTGTCTGACTGAGGGACTTTATGTACTTATGTTCATACATATGTACATATATATGTATGTGCACATATACAGAGAGAGAGAGAGAGAGAGAGAGAGAGAGAGAGAGAGAGAGAGAGAGAGAAAAGAACATAAAAAGTTAAAAAAAAAAAAAAGGCAAGCCGGGCGTGGTGGCGCACGCCTTTAATCCCAGCACTTGGGAGGCAGAGGCAGACAGATTTCTGAGTTTGAGGCCAGCCTGGTCTACAGAGTGAGTTTCAGGACAGCCAGGGCTATACAGAGAAACCCTGTCTCAAAAAANAAAAAAAAAAAAAAAAAAAAAAAAAAAAAAGGCTTGTAATACAGAATCTGAAATGATGCCAATGAACTATTCACTATACCACAGTCTGGATGGACTTTGATCATGTGTGCTCCTAGCATGAGTTATTTTCCAGTTGGGAAATACTGACTCACTGACTCAAATATTGACATATTCCATTTCATAATATCTTTTTTGTTTATATCACATTTTTATTTTCTCCCAAGAGCAGTCTAAAGCTTGGTATATATAGTATAAATATATGTGTGTGTGTGTGTGTATACTATAAGATGATATATGCTATACTATATAACAGATACAGACTTTCTAAAGTTCAAATTCTATATGCTTCTAGTATTCAAATTCTAGTATTCAAATTCTACCAGTGATAAGAAGTGTTAACAGTTTGCCTTCATTGTTTTAGAGAAATATCTAACAAATACCTACGTCTTATTAAGCAGTTTGCAGTTTTGTCAAGCAGCTAGTCTGGCCTGCCACTCAAAGCCACCACGGATCGCCACAGCATGCACTGTGCAGTACTATGACTCATGCATACTTCTCATGTCACCATGCACAATATTTTGAAATGTATGCTCAGGGGTCAAGATTTAATAGAATCAGTCACTTTGGATGTTCTTCTAATTCAGTTTTAAGTGAAACGGGCACCTTTAAATTTCAAGTGCAGGCAGGGCCTACGAGTGAATATGTGACTCGTCTGACCGGTCTTTATTTGTGCTCAGTCAACAGCATTTTTAAACACCATTGTTGGACAGAGCGGGAGCATACACCTTTAATCCTGGCAGTGAGAGGCAGACAGATCTCTGAGTTCCAGGCCAGCCTGGACTACAGGGGGAGTTCCAGAAGAACCAGAGCTACATAGTGAGACCCTATCTCAAAACACCAAACCCAGCATCAAAATCCACCACTTTTTATAATAAACAGTATAAACACTACAATGACTAGTCAGCACAGGGACAAGGGCACATACCACAGAACTATGATAAAAAGACATTAATAGGGGCTGGTGGCTTGCTGCCAAACCTAATGAGGGAATTCAATTCTCAGAGAGAGAGGGGGGGGGGAAAGGGAGGGAGGGAGGGATGGAGGGAGGGAGGGAGGGAGAGAGAGAGAGAGAGAGAGAGAGAGAGAGAGAGAGAGAAAAGCAACTCCCAAAAGTTGTCTTTCTGACCCACCCTTCTTTCTGTCTCTCCTCTCTCTCTCTCTCTCTCTCTCTCTCTCTCTCTCAAACACACACACACACACACACACTTATACACAAATAAATATAATTAAAAACTTTTATTAAAAAATGTGCTAGCCTTGTAGGCCATTGAAAATTAACTGAGGGACCTCTAAGGGTCCAGAATACAACTAACAAATATTCCCATGTAAGCCTGGTAGCTTTAGACTATAACATGTACATTTGGTATTCCTCCCACACACACACTCAGGGTTTTTCTATGTAGCCCTGACTGTCCTGGAACTCTATCTGTACGCTAGTCAGTCTGGCCTCGAACTCAGAAATCCGCCTGCCTCTGCCTCCCAAGTACTGGGATTAAAGGCATGCGCCACCACGCCCAGCTGCATTTGGTATTCCTGAGAGCATTTTTAGTGTGTATTTAATATGCAAATATGAGCTAAGGGCAACTTGTGGGATTCGTTCTCTCTGTCCGCCATATTGTTCCAGGATGGAGCTTGGGCTGTAGCTGTGCCTGCTGAACCCTCCTCTCACTGGCCCTCCCCCAGCAGCACTTCCTGTTTTCACGATGCTGCAGTGGCAGTGGCAATGGCAGTGGCGTGGTGCTCAGTGCCTGTAAACTCAGCTACACAGGAAGCTGAGGCAGGTCTAGGAAGGGGGAGGGGGGGATACAGAGATACCTCATGTCAAAATGGGGGATGGTGGGGAAGTCAACTAACAAAACTAGGTGGCATTTTTTTCCTCTTGAAAACTCTGTAAAATCAAGGGGGAAAGTCTTTGCCAGTGATATGTGAGGGTTCTCTCAAATCCTTCCTCCTCGCACAGCTGTTCAGAATTCCAGACTTCCTTAAACGACCCCTTGTCCTGAATTCCACACAAGGTCAAAAAAGATCCATCTTCCAGGCCTGACTTAGCCAGAAGGCTTTCTACCTGAACTCACAATCTGATTTCTCTATTCTGGTCCCTTGAAAGCAGTTGTGATAGAAAGTAACTCGGTGGAAACTCTTCAGACACATTTAGAAATAAGCACAAAGTTGTTCTGCACTTAAGAAACCAATTGGCCTGGGGGGGGGGGGGAAACTCCCTTGAATTTTTAAAGGGAAAACTAGGGTGGGAAAATAAGTTACTATTCCAGGTCTCATAAGGTCTATGAACAAAAAGCTAACCTTCTGGGCTTCAAGTCTCACTGTAAGGCACTGAAAGCAATCCTTAATTGTAAACAGAATTCTTGCAAAATCGTATTCTACTGGAAAGTCAGATCTAATCTCAGAAAACCCATAAATGATAACCATAGCGACTGAATCACACCAGCTTCAAATATACCAACAGAAGTATTAAAAAATTAAATAACATGTATAAACAGACCTCTGACATTACTTGATCAAACACCTTGTGGACTTAATATTCTGTTGTCTATTTCTAGGTATTTCCAAAGATCCATAGATTGAACAGACAGGCAGCTTAGTATTTCTGCATGGGCCACAAATTTTGCACAACAGTCAGCTAGCTGGACAGTAAAAATGGCCAACCACACCCTAACCAACCTTGTGATTCTCTTCTTCTCTACTGTTCTCCAACAGTCACACTTTGCTTTCTCTAAAATGTGGTCCAGAAGCAGCAGCACGCTGTGATCACGAAACTGACAAAATGAAAGGATGTGTGTAACTCCACACTATGTCTTTAGTCAGAAAAGGCCTCAGCTGCTGTAACACTAGATGAGTGAAGTGGTACACAGCTCTAGCACTCAGGAAGCAGAAGCAGGATGGCCAGTCAGAAGACAGCCTGGGCTACACTGTGAGCTTTAAGGCTAGCTCAAAAATCATGGGGAGACCCTATCTCAAAAAAAAAAAAAAAAAAAAAAAAGGGAGGTGTAGGAGATGTAGGCCAAGCACCGAGCACTGCCAGCTCCCAGCATGTGTCAAGACCTTAGGTTCATCCCTAGAACTTCAAGGACAACAAGTAAAATATTAAATTATCAATAATCTATCATAGAAAATAAAGTTTTTATTTCTATTTTTTGTGACTATGATACATATATTATAAGGGTTGTACATGAAAACAAACGAGTCATTTCTCTGCTTCCACTGTGAATTCCAAGGCGCAACCTTGGATCTTGAGGCAGGCACAGCAAGCACTTTCACACTGAGCCATCTTGTCAGCCTGAAGAGACTTCTTAAACACAGATCATCTTGTCAGTTTAAGCCACATTCTTGAGAAATGAAAAAGTGGCTGATGAGTGCAGTCAGGCTACCAAAGGAAACCGAGGAAGGACTCTCGGTAAGTGTCTGGAGCCTGCCCAGGATGCCCACGCAGCGCAGCAGGTGAGAATGGAGCCAAGCCAGCAAGCGCTCCTAGGGTGGGATGATGATGGGAGGCTCACCTCGTGTTGTGCTTTTGGTTGTTTTATCTTTTTAGACAGGATCTCACTTAGCCTTACAGGGCCTGAGCATATTGTACAGCTGAGGATTACCTTGAGCCCTGATTGCCCAGCCTCTCTCTCCGAAGAGCTGGGATGGCATGTGCCACCATGTCTGCTGTTTCTGTGATTGTTTTTTTTATTGGATATTTTCTTTATTTACATTTCAAATGTTTTCCCCTTTCCAGGTCTCTCCCTTTGGAAACCCCCTATCCTATCCCTCCTCCACCTGCCTCTATGAGAATGCTCCCACCCACCCACCCACTCCCCGTCTTCCCTCCCTGGCATTCTCCTACACCGGGGCATCGAACACCCTCAGGCCCAAGGGCCTCTCCTGCCACTGATGTCACAACAAGGCTATCGTCCACCACAAAAACAGTAAGTTTCCTTCACTAGACCCAACCCTAGTCAGGCATATTTCCCTCAGAGCTAACAAAGGACCAGAAGGACTATAGGCTTAAACAAGATGTCAGTACGCATAAAGCCTGCCAATTTTATAAACATTTCTGACTTTGCATCTAAAAGGGCAAAAGTCTCATACGCCAGCCCTCACTACAGCTGTGGCTTCCCACAGCAAGGTCAGGGGAGCTAGGATGCAGTCCTCATATTACTGCAGTAGCTTAGGAATTAATTTAGCCTTCTACCTTCTATCATTAAGTACACTTTTAATTGCAGATTCTTTATAATGACATCTTAATTTTTTTAGTTCAGGAAGATAAATTGAATTTTAAGTCTTTGCTGAATTTGAGCGGAACTAAAGCGAGTGTAGGAAATGCTTTGCAGATGAGAATGGCCCGAATCTTCACTGGGATGTACACTACAAGACGTCTTCAGGGCATTCTCAGAAAGATGAACATTTTTTTTAAAAAACTGTATTTTCTCTCAGACTAACTTTCACCCCAATTGGCTAGTATCAAGCTTTACAAGGAAGACAAGACACGTTCCCTTCCAGGTGCAGTCACTAGTAAGCTGCCCTTGCTCAGGAAATAACCCCTGACCCGTGCTCACGCAAGCAACCCTAATTCAACTAGGCAGGTTTAAATTTAAAAAAAAAAAAAAAAAAAAAAAAAAAAAAATCAAACCAGGCATGGTGGCACAGGCCTTAATCCCAGCAAGCAGGAGGCAGAGCCCAGCAGATCTCTGGGCTACATAGTAAGAGACTTTCTCCAAAACTGAAAAGAAACTGGGAAAAAAAAAATCACAGTGGGATGTAGCCTTGCTGAAAAGAAGTTTCAGTGACAGAGGAAGGGTTACAAGGTAGGGAGAGGAAATGACAAAAGTTTGAAAAGTCATTAAAAATATTTTTTTAAGAAAAGAGTAAAATATGACAAGATTTCCACCATTGAAAGGGGTTTATTTTTAAATTTTGTATCATCTAAAAATACATATGAAAAGCACAATAGGCCTATAAATCTTACAGTACATATAATTCACCAGATCATTAAAGAACTATCTAACCTAAGAAATCAAATATTAAAACTAATGTAATTTGCCCAACCTTGGCTCTAAAAGGACACACACAGTATCACAAGCCTAAGGACAGGTTGTGAAAAATAGCCCTGGAAAGAGCCCTGTCACCGTAACTGCACACACTGTACCCATAGTAACCTATAGGTGCTAAAAGGGACTGTCAAGTTGCAAATCTATATATAAAAAAAAAAACTCTTAACATGGGGAAAACCTACCTTAGATTCCTCTGGGCCTTTCATCATGCCCAGCAAGTGAGCACAGCACCTACAGTGGCTCCTGCAGATGCTGATGGACAGGGCTACCCTCACCCTCATCCACCCTCCCTCTCTCCTTCCTATGATGGACAGGGCTACCCTCCCTCTCGTCCACCCTCCCTCTCTCCTTCCTATTATTTTTCACTGTCCTCTGAAGACATTCCAACTCAGTGGAAAGATGGCTTTAGGGGGCTGACACATTCAAGCATCTCTATTTTCCTCTTTTAAGGAATGCTGGCCTCAAGAGAGGACACAGAAAAATAAGGAGCTGATGTGTAAGTAAATTAAGTAGGCAGCCTGGCACTGGTGCCCTGATAGCTTTCTCCACTCTTCTCTTTCTCACGGCCGTTTGACTTTGCCCTTTGCATAAACTAAGGAAACCCACTAACTGATATTGCAAAGACAGACAAACAAACAAATAAACAAAACAAACAGGGTTATGAGCTCTGTGACCTAATCACATCCAGATAATGCAAACATTATCTGGAGTTCTGTTCCAGTTTGAAATTCCATGGGCAGGAGGGTTAAATGGTTCAGATAAGGGAGAGATTCAGGAGTAAGACCTGTGGGATGAACAGTAACACAGAGACCCACCCAGTGGGTCATGAAAAGTACTGCACAAGGCCCACAGTTCCTCTCTTCTGGCATGCTAATTACCAAGCACAAGAAACACAAAAGCAGTCCTGCCCACTATATACTCTAAGTTGGTTCCAGGAATCCTCAAGTTAACCAGAGAAAGAGTTAAGGGATTTTTCTTTTATAACACAAATGAAAAGGTGAAGTACCTGTAAGTGGGGCCATGATGCCTCGAGGGTAGGTTCATCTTCTTCTGGGTCGAATTCATTGCTGTCACTAGGAGGGAGAGTTCTGAATATATTGCAAGATACCTAAAAATAAACAAGCAGCAATCAGCTCCACATACCTCTGGCAGGTAGGTGCTCTGGGGACACAGTGCGTTAGGGAATGCCACGAAACTGAATAGGGACCTCTCTCCACAGGCTCCAGGCAGGACCACCTCCAGGCAAAGCTGGAAAGCTCAAGGCAGTCTCCCTCCCGAGCAGGACTTCTTGTCCTAGCTGAAGTCTCACTCCAACCCCGTGACTGGTCGTGTTCCACCAGAGCCCCCTCAAGTGTTCCTCTAACAAATCCATTTACACTAATACACACAGAACTACTAATGGCCTGCAAGCACTTCTTTTCCCTGCTTCATTCACAATTTACACATTTATTGTTAAACTCATAGTGAAATTTCTGACATTCACACAGATTTTTTTAAAAATTTAATCAGAAAAGAAATTTAAGAATCTTCTTAAATTTTAATTCTTTAAAATCAAACCTATTCTTGACCCAAATGGTTTACAAATTACTATGGCAATATGTAAATTAAATGCTGACTGTTAAACTGCTGTAAGGCTGGAAACTGTTGAAGATGGACGAAGAAGACTCAACCTGTCTCCTATTGTGCATATTACAAGATTCATCACGCCAGGCGTGGTGGCGCATGCCTTTAATCCTAGCACTTGGAAGGCAGAGGCAGGCAGATTTCTGAGTTCAAGGCCAGTCTGGTCTACTGGGTGAGTTCCAGGACAGCCAGGGCTATACAGAGAAACCCTGTCTCGAAAAACCAAAAAAAAAAAACCAAAAACACACCAAATAAACAAACAAAAAAAGACTCATCACAAAACACGTATTTCTTAAATGTCGTTAATGCTAGTCTAGGTTCCTTTTTCATTTCCTTGCTCTTCTCCTCCATACTCACCTAACCTTGTAACCTACATATCCTCTGATCTGAAGACTCAAATAAGAACATCAGGGAAGGGCTGGTGAGATGGCTCAGTGGGTAAGAGCACCCGACTGCTCTTCTGAAGGAGAGGAGTTCAAATCCCAGCAACCACATGGTGGCTTACTGTAATGAGATCTGACGCCCTCTGACGCCCTCCTTTGGTGTGTCTGAAGTCAGCTACAGTGTACTTAAAAATAATAATAATAAATGAATCCTTGTCCGGAGCGAGCGGGGGAGGAAAAAAAATATCTCAGGGAAATGGATAGAAGGGGAGAACATGAGAAGCCTCGCAGGACTTTCTACACAGGGTAGAACTACTGAGCTATGCTGTGCTGCTTTGAGTTTTGTTGTTTTGTTTCACTGTGTAACCCGGGCTGGCTGCAAACTCAGAGATCCACCTGCCTGCCTCTGCCTCCAGAGCACTGAGGTTAAAGTACTATGCCTGGCTGCTGTGCTGGTTCAAAAAAGAAAGGAGAAAGGCTTTAGAAGTCCCACTGGGTTGGTGTGTTTATCTGTCCAAGCTCTTATTAGTACCTATGTGAGTATACACTGTTCTAGGCACTGGAAAAATAACAGTGTACAAAAAAAAGTCCACCCTGGGTGAAAATTCTATTCTAGTTAAAGGAGCAATGCCCTACTTCCCAGTTATGAACACTCAACACAGATGCATAAGCTATGAAAGGTGACTGAATGTTACTTGTACAACAGGAAGTGGAAATGGACAGCACACAGGGAAGCCACATGACTTGATTTTTTTCCTTTTCAATCAGTCCAGTAGCTTCAGAGAGTTTAGGTAGTATAAGGACAGCGGTGGTTCAGACAAGGGGGTAGCAGAGAAAACAGGATGTGTGGAGAGACAGAAAGGATAAAGGACGGGCACTGAAATGATAGCTCAGTGGTTAAGCAAACTGTCTGCCCTTCCAAAGGACCCAGGTTCAATTCCCAGCACCCATGTGGTGGTTCACAACTTTCCATAACTTCACTTCCAGGGAACCCGACATCCTCTTCTGAACTTCAGAGGCACCAGGCATATACACATAAATACATGCAGACACACACACCTATACATAATATTAAATACATAAATCTTTTACAAAGAAACAAACAAATAAAGGATGTTTCCCAAGATGAAGATTGGGAAGCAAGAGATGTTTTGTTTTGCTTTAATTGTTTTTGGTAGAAAGACTCAGAGGTTCAGCTAAAGATGTACTAAAGGCAACAAGACATAGGGAGCTGGCCTTGTGAGTGGACAGGGAGCTGGCCTTGTGAGTGGACAGTCTGGGGTCATGTGTATGGATACTTAGTGCGACAGTTTGACTGGATCACTTTGGAAGGGTCGCTGTGCACTGCCACACTTAGAAGTGAAGCATACCAAGAGGTGTAATTTTAGAGCAGGGTAGCAATAGGGGTAGCTACCTAGGAACTAGTGACTAGACACCTATTCATCTAGAACTCTCCTCCGCCAACCAGCCATACATATCCCAATTCACAAGGTCCCCCATTCAATCTCAATTGCTGCCAGTGATTATTTTTTTCAAAATCACATTTTCATCTGCCCTAAGTCATTTATACGTAAAATGCTTTGGAGGAGCTTTAGAGGGAATGTCAGTCAATACCCTTCTCAGTTCTTATCCACGCTGACTGTCTTGTTCCCTTTCTCTTCACATTTGAGTCAGGAAAGGGGAGCAAACAGCTAGCTATCTAGACAAGTCCTGAGCAGACACTGGAACTTGTACCTGGCCTGGGACACGCCAACTCTCTTGCAAGGCTCTTGCTTTAGCAACCATCTGTTCTCTGTTCTGTCTCTGCCCAGTCCCAGAACTAAAACACTTGTAATACACATGTACTTCTAAGACCTGCAAGGAACTCAATAAGAAAAATAAAGTTTAGATGTATTTATAAAGTTATGGGATGTGGTTTTACTTTAACCTAATTTCAATGTAAGTTTTCCAGGTGATTTACACACATTCGTGTAAAATGACTGTACAGTGTTCAAAGTCTCATTTCTGCTACATCAAAAGAACATCACGGCATACAGTCATTTGTTTATTAGCTTACTTCTACATTTTCTCCAGGGGAGTTTGACAGTCTGAGTGAGTAGCTCCCCAGCAAAGGGAAGAGCAGCAGTGGATGGGCCCA
Organism: Mus minutoides; assembly: GCA_902729485.2. Taxonomy (NCBI): domain Eukaryota; kingdom Metazoa; phylum Chordata; class Mammalia; order Rodentia; family Muridae; genus Mus; species Mus minutoides. Next base: position 216,410 of record LR750019.1, read on the forward strand.
GCATTGGCCCAGCCTGGAATTCACTGTGTATTAACAAGATGCCACGGACGCTAAGAAACCAATCTAAGACAAGGCTGACTACATAAAGCTGTCATTTGCAATATTCTCCAAAGTATAAAATTTCAGATAAACTTTCTATTCAGTCAACTAGAAACATACATCACAGGAATCGTGTGAAACTTCAAATACTGTGGCTATAGGGAAACACTAAAACTTAGGGACAAAAGTTCCTAATACGGATTTAGTTGAGTACCTCATGCTAATTGTACCACCGTGGCTCCAGGGATAAAATGAGTAAAAGGATACAGCCATCAAAGAGTCAAGAAGCAAAGTCCCTGCTCAGAAGGGACAGCTCAAGACTGAATGAGTGAATGGGTAAGTAACTGGTAATAGCTGACCGATAGTAAAGTAGGTGGGTCTAAGTGTATAGTTGAGTTTAACAACTATTTGAACATTAAGTCGAGTCATTCCTAGATGGGGAGTAGAGGTCTCATTTAAATCACTTGATTTATCTGCAACAGTTTGTATGTGGGGCCCAATATGGGAAAAGGGCACCTGATAGCTCCAGCCCCCAACTGGTGAAAGACATAAACTTGTTTCCATTAAAGCACTCATGATGACAGTGACTAACAGCCCAGCTTAGAGTCTTAGCATGTATACACGAGCAGGTCACACCCACCAGCAACCACCAGGATCATGCTCAATCACACAGCAGTTCTACAGAGAGCTTATGTGGCTAGATGAATATACTATGTATTTCCAAAAGCTCAAACAAATGTCCTCTATATTAAGATATGAGGCACCAGAGGCATTAGTAAGCCCTCTCTTTTGTTAATTCAGGAATGAATTACCAGAAAGAACAACAGAAACTTCCAATGTATATGAGAGAGCTATAAAGATAGGGGGTTAGAGTACTTGCTCTTGCAGAGGACCTGGGTGTGATTCCCAGCATTCACACGGTGGCTCATAGTCACTTATAACTCTAAACCTATGGGTTCTGACACTCTCTTATCCTGGCCTCTATGAGCATCAGGTATGTATGCAGTACGCACACATGTATACAGGATATATATATATAAAGCAAATCCTACACTAGGCTTTCTCAGCTATTTTAATTTAGGCTGGCATTAGAATGAATGGAAAGTATAAAACAAAGATGTCTTTGAGGAAGTCTAACTCACTTTTGTCCCAAAGACATAATAAACAGTGGATACTGTAATCCAACTATAGGCTTGAAAGCACTGGCCTGACCTCCAACCTCCAAAGAGTAGCTGTAAAGGAGAGCAAGGCTAAGTTAGAGAAGGGGTGGAAGGAAGCAGTATAAAAACCTGTTCAACTCTCTCAAAGGGAGAGGGAGCAGGGTTAGGAATTAAAGTGCAGTTAGCAACTCTTATCCAGACTCTTCCCTTGCAGTATAGAACTGAGTGGACTGAGCATGGAGGTCCTCGAGGTAACAAGAGTCTAGTTCTTAGGGTTCCACCCCCTGACACCCTAACATCCTCCTCCACCCCCACGCCACCCCTGGAGACCAAGGCAGGGCCTGACTCATTCCTTCACTTTTCCTCTAACTTGCCCTGCCTCTATTACATTCTCTCATTCTCATTACTGTCTCATTTCCCCATTTCACCTGTCCTTCTTGGGCTTTTTGGCCTATCAGTGACACTCCAAGGCACTCACAGACAATAGCATCCCTGCCGGAACAAACTCCCCACTCCTGGCTCAGATCCTTGGCATCAAGCATCGCCAAACCTCCAACTCTAATGCTGCCTCCTTAAATCCTCCAACTCTAATGCTACCTCCTTAAATCCTCCAACTCTAATGCTGCCTCCTTAAATCCCGTTTGTTCTTCTGTTCACACTTTGAGACCCTTAAGGACTCCTTACTGGTTTCTAAATGCTTGGCACCTGATAAACTGAAATAACTAGGCTTGACAAATAGAAACAGACAATTAGCTAAATCTAAATCTCATATGACATTTTTAAAGTCGACTCTGTGTAATATTTAAGACAATCTTGTTTTAAAAAATTATCTGAAATTCAAATTTAACCAGATGCCTTGTATCTGCAGTTGCTAAATTTGACAAATGTAAAATTACACTGATGCTAATAAAAGCCTGTGCAAAAGAAGAGAGCCAGTGCAGGTGAGGGCTCGGATCTAAGGACTGCTGTGAGGCCTGCCTCTCCATTCATTATTTCGAAACTTAGGCTACTGCTGATCACTATGAGGAAAGCCAATGTCCAAGTCATGTGAGAGAGAAGACTACAAAACTCCTACTCGTGGCCTGATTAGCAAATGAGGCCATTTCTTAGCATTTTTAAATCATTTTTTGATTAAATAATATATTACTTTGAGACTTAAATAACAAACTACAACTGCTACTGTTTAAAGTTGTTTGATTTATTGCCCCCATCCTCACTGTCCCCACCCTTTATCACCATAGAAACCTCTATTTTTACATGACTTTGTTTGTTATTTTCTTACTGTTGTGTCTTGCACATGATAAAAAATATTGTGGCTGGCAGGAAGTAACTACTCCCTAAGCATTCACCAACCTGAATATAGAACAGAAAGGAAGGACAATGCATAGTGACAGTTAATCTTTTAAAAAGAATAAATACTTGGATTTCTTTTAGTTACATTATTAGCCCCATTAATATTTATGGTTCTGCTAAACTAAGCATGTGACATAATCTAGAGACATCACTGTATCACATTATAATAAACCGACCTAAATCATTTCTCTGTGCTCTATAATGTGTTTTCTATATAGCTGAGTACCAGCATTACTGAGTAAAAGCAGATGAACTGGTTGGCCTCAGAACATTCTTCCCACTTGAATCTGCAAGGCTATCATTTCAGATAACTATGCAAAACTCAAGCATATCAACAGTAAAAGCAAAAGGTAATAACACCACAAGAGGCATAGAGATTACATCTAAAAAAATAAAATTTCAAACAGAAAACCCATGCAAGTGGTGTCATTTAGTGAGTATCCACATAATTAAGAGGTATTACTAGTTTTCTGGCATTACTCACAGTAAGACCCCACAAAAGTGACCAGTTCAATATCCTGGAGTTTTTCCACTTATTTTATTCACTTACTTGATTAATAATCTAACATATTTTGAAAAGCCACTAAAAGATTTACTTAGTCAAGCATTCACAATCCAAGTGAGAACCCAGTAATTACAAAGTTGAAGCTAAACTAACACAGTATTCTCACAACCTTGTATCATAATCCAAATAAATACAGTAATAATGTATCTAGAAAGAAAAACCAGGAAAATCTTTGTCAAGTCAGGGTTTCTCTGTGTAGCCCTGGCTGTCCTGGAACTCATTCTGTAAAACAGGCTGGCCTCAAACTCACAGAGAGATCCCCCTGTCTCTGCCTCCCACATGCTGGACTTGAAGGCATGCACCACCACCACCAGGGAGAAAATGGGAAAATCTATAAGCACTTCATCAGCACTTTTAATAGATGGCATTTTAAAAAGCAATTATATCAGAAGCAAAAAATATGAATATAAACATGACTTAAACCTAAATCAGATTTATCTGGACACATAAACATAATAAAACTTATACTAATACTGATCTAAGAACTAAAATTCTAACAAATTTTCTAACATTAAAATAATATATATGCCCATAAAAATATGTTTACAGAAAATATACAAAAATATAAAGTTTCAAGTTACTTACAGTAACCCCAAGGTTAGGAACTGTTAATGGCACAAAATAATGGTAAAACCTCCTTTGTATTCTGCCCTTTTAACTGATTATGGATAAATAGTAAAAACAAGGATAAAAAAATCCCAAAGCATATTATAATACTGTTTAAAGAATTATCAGAAACAATTAAATATTATAATATCAATGTTAAATAATATTACCAATACACTTTAAATTTTCAAGACAAGAATTTTAAGAAGCTACTGTTCCACCCATGTTAACTTGAATCAAACAGGCCTTCCCAAGTGTCTACCAATGCCCTTGCAGTTAATATTTAGTATAAAACTACATTTGTGGATAAAATTCTATGCCTTTGAGGAAAGCTTCCCTGACTAAGGACACTGCATGACTTATGTGACAGATACACATACATTCATAAAATCTTTTACAACACCCACAAATCTGTATGTAGACTAAAAAGATTTCTAAAGATCTTGTGGTATATTCAGCATCACACTTCAAATCTAGATTACAGATTTTCTAGAATACAGTGCTACACTGCTATACCTTCTGAGGAGGCAGAAAGAACACTATTAATGATTTTTTCGAAAACTCATAGAGACAATTGCTAAAACAACAATTTAAAAAACTTTAAAATATTGCCTAGCCAGAAAAATTTAATATATAGACATTTCCAAAAGAATATGAATGAGATTTTTTTACGCAAACAAACAAAAACAACGCTTAGGGATCTTCTCTTTTCCTAGCTTTACAATGAAGAAATCTATTTTTACTTCTATTTCTGTTGCCAACTGTTTCATTTTGCCAGGTACCTAGAATATATATAGATAGTCTGGACTACAGTTAGACCCTACTTACAAAAAACTAATTTTTAAAGGTTACTTCTGACTATATTGTTATGTAAGTTGTACATATTTCTACAAAATATAAAAAGAAACAAAAATGTGTTTTCATTGCTAACGTTCCTTCTGGAAATGTTTAGCAGTTCTTATAGTAAATCAGTACAATTAGATTAAGCATATAATTGATTATTTCTGCAAATAATTTAAGCCCCTTTATATTCTGGGTATCAGAAGGATAGAGTCTTGTCAATTAAAAAAAAAAAAAAGGTAAAAAAAAAAAAAGGATCCATGTCCTGAAGGATCAAGAACAAAAAGCTAAAAACTCAGAATACATATCAAATGCAAGCACAAAGGAAGTTCTGAGAAACATGTCAACAGTTCATCATAAACGACCACGGGGAGACACTGAGCAAAGGCAACAGCAAGAAGCCCCGAAGACAGGAAAGGAGAGGAGATGAGAAGGGGAAAAAAGAGAAGATAACATTTTGGCAAGACCCTGTCCATAGGCAGTGATTTCCAATGCCTGCTCTATCAAAGTTCATGGAGGGCAGCATTTATATAGCAGAAATGAAGAAACCCAAGCACTCATTTAATAGTGGATAATCTCATCTCTAGCACAGGGCAGGGAAACGTGCACACAAATTTGGACAAGAGTATGAACAATAAAAAAGAAAAATATAACATATGTAATAATGAAATACCCTCATGAAACTGAAAAAGTCTACAGCCATTCTTAAGATCTTAGATGCATGTCAGACCCACCAATATGTGTGTGTATGTTTGCATGTGTATATGTGTGTGAATACCATTTAAATAACATTGGTAACTATCTGCATTATTGTCAGATCCATACCTGTACTCTAACCCTCTCCGTACCACATAACCACATAGTCTTACTTTAAATAGGGCCTCTGAGGTTTGTGGGTTTGTCTGGACTGAGACTAGCTGGGCCGATTTCTTTCTACCCCAATACCCTGAGAATTCCCCTTTGAGTCTTTTCTCTGGCGCTGACTGATGCTCCAGAGAACAGGGTAATCTGGAAGCTAGGGAAAATGCTTATGGATTTTTCTTATTCAAAGTTTCTGCAGAAGACCCACTTCTCTCAGCAGCGCCTACAGTCCCCAAGTAATGGTTCTCTCCAGTTCTAGCATCTCTGGGAAGGCAACCTTATTCTGAGGGAAAATCAATTCACTACCTGGTTTAGAGAGAGTGAGGTAGAACCAGGAATCATGGTTTCTTATATAAATTTTGCTCCAGAGCACCTGGTTCTGCCCCTAGGCATCCTTTCTTTGAGATGTCTTTGTGCAGACCCCTTGTTCTAAGCATGTGACTTAGAACATTTCCGGGGCACCTTTGCCATGGCTTTAGAGCCACCTTTCTCTGATCAACCAAGGTAGTGAAAGAACTTCATCAGCTACCCAGCTTCCAAAATGATGATTCTATGATCTCTCCCAATTTTCCATGTCCTCATATGTCTTTATTTTCATAAATTTAGTTGAGACTCTAAATGGTAAAGGAAATAAACTATGCACATCAATCTTTTTACTAAAGAGTCAGCAACTAATTTCCTATCAAATTATTTCTTCCATCCTCTAATAATTTCTGCTAATTCAATAATTTAATTTCTTTATACATCAATCCCTTTTTTATTGGGAAAGAATCCAATACAACAGCGAGAAACCTAAAATGACAGCTGCCCTAATCTTAGCCAAGGCAAAATGAGAGCCCCACAGAAGCTCCTGCCTCCCAGGTGCACCAGTCTCGGTATGGAGTGAAGCAGAACACTAAAGATCATTCAGAGCCTGCAGATGAACACAGAATTCGAATGAATGGACTCAAGCCACCCTTTCATTACGTGAAAAAGTACAGCCATCTTAAGGGGAAAGTCAGCACCAGAAGTCAAGGCAGAGAAGGCCTCCTCCTCGGCTTTCTGTCACCATTTCCACCTTGGCCTGTGGATATCCATAGTTACTCCATTTCCAGTCCAGAGAGCTCTGACATCATCACAAACTGGGTCTGCTCAGAACTAAACTGTCTCCCTGGCCAGCACTTACACTGAGAGGGCGCCGCTCCTACCTTCTTACCCTTTCAGTGGGTTGCTATTCTTTTGGCAGGTGTCCCTGATTTTATACAATTAATGTTAAGTATGTTTAAGTTTGAGGTTTTAAAGGGAAAAGTAAAGACTGAGATGAAATTGGTTTAAAAAAAAAAAAGTGATGAGTATCCAGACCTAAACAATAATGCTCTGTACTGAGCATAAGCAAAGAAATATAGGGAGACGCTTTTCATAAGTGTTCTTCTCCATTTCCTTTCTCTCTGTACCCATCTGACAAAATCAAGACAACAATACTCAACTACCCACCCCCACGTGCTAACCTGCTTGCCTCACCCCTCCTTAGAAGAGCAAAGCCCTCCTTCACAGAGACTGGAAAAATATAAGCACATACTTCTAACTCACACGCTACTGAAGAGCACCTGTGACCTCTTGCCCAAGTCTGTCTTCCTAGCTTGCTCTGCTCTCTGAAACCTAGACCCACCCTGACTTTCCTACTACCCACGAGTCCAGCCACAAACTCTCTAGGCTTCTATTTCTTTCTTCCTTTATTTATTTATTTATTTGTTTGTTTGTTTGTTTATTTATTTATTTGGTTTTTTGAGACAGGTTTTCTCTGTATAGTCCTGGCTGTCCTGGACTCACTTTGTAGACCAGGCTGGCCTCGAACTCAGACATCTGCCTGCCTCTAACTCCCAAGTGCTGGTGCTGGGATTAAAGGCGTGCACCACCATGCCTTCAAGATTTAACTTCATTCAAAACACAGGGCATCTGTTTACCTGATGAAATGGTTACAGGGATGTTGAATTAATTATCTACAATGAGATCCTCACACAAAAACATCACAGGGAAATCAATTTCACGGAGATGACTATATTGCATTTTTGCCAAAATTGGAAATGTAGCAGTATATCCCAAAGTGAAGCCTGTTGATATTAAATCTCAGAATCCAAAAATAGAAGGTCCACACATCAGCAGTCAGTGCTCACTGTGTATAAACACAGCACAGACCCTTGCACCGTGGTGTCTGCAGGCAAGTCCCATCCCCATTTCTCCTGCTCCACCCGGCAGGCAAGCCATAAGATAGGCTTCATTCAACCTGGTGATTCCTGAGAGCCAAAATTACAGACAGACAGACAGACAGACAGACAGACAGACAGAACAACACTTTGGCTTAAATGTGAGGCTTTTTTGAGATCAAAAATGCTGAACTACTGCTCTGAACAATAAGATTCAAAATCAGCTAACACTATGAGAAAATTTTTAAATTTTAAAAGAAGGTCTCTGAACTTTAAGATTTTAAAAAGCACACACAAAACACACACTACTCCTGATGTACTTTTCTAGCCATGGTACTTGCTCCCCCTTGACAATCCTGTGTTGTGCTGGAGAGATGACTCAATGGCTGCTCTTCCAGAGCACTTCAACTGCAAGCACCCACACGGTGGCTCATAACCATTGGTAACTCCAGCTCCAGAGGATTTGATGGCCTCTGTGGGGTACAGCATGCATGCATAGTCATAGACATAAAATTAAAATACATAAATCAAAAAAGGGAAGGAGACAGGGAGGCAGGGTGGGGGAGCCACTATGCTAATGAAGAAACACTACCAAACTGTCACCATCTCCCCTCTATGCCAGGCTCTGTGACCTTTCACTAGTAAAACAATGAAACTAGTTTAGGGGTCATCGATACAGACCAGACTTAAATGTGACCACCCAGCTCCTGCCTGCAGATGACAGTCCTCCTTCCCCTGGACAGACTAGGTAGAGCTGATGCTGGCTTCATCAGTAGAAGACAGAGGGCATGTAGATATTAGCTCCTCTGAAGGAAACCCAGAGAAGGTTCTAGGGCTCACACATTATTTCAACATCACTACCTTATAATTTTTCTTATTTCCTACTCTGCTATTAAGAGCATCACAAATTTAAATTTAAAAAAGCAAGGGAGCACCATTTCGCAGCACCTCTAACATCTAATCTCAACAAACAGCTTTCTTTAAAGGAAAGGGGCAGCCGGGCGTGGTAGCGCACGCCTTTAATCCCAGCACTCGGGAGGCAGAGGCAGGCGAATTTCTGAGTTGGAGGCCAGCCTGGTCTATAAAGTGAGTTCCAGAACAGCCAGGGCTAGACAGTGAAACCCTGTCTTGAAAAACCAAAAAAAAAAAAAAAAAAGGAAAGGGGCACAGGCCTTCAAAAGGAAATGCATTTGTCCAGACAGTGTTCGACCTCATCCTCCTACAAGGCCCAACTTCTGTATGGAGAACAATTCACAATATTTCAAAAATGCTCTTTAACACACTCTTTCGTTACCAAGGGCCTAGAATTACCTTCTCTACTGTGGCTTGCTCAGCCATTTTACTGAAGTCTACTTGCCCTCCAGCTTACCAATATTCATAGCAGTCCCATTTTTGCTCAAAAGCATCTTTCTTGCATGTGTGGTCCCATGACCATTCATCGCTGGCCTCGAGTGAGGACACATCCTCTTTTCTCATCCCTGTTGCCTCTAGCTCTCGGTGGACACTAGGACTGTGTTTTCACTCTCAAAGTCCCTTATCTTCTCACCACACTGCAGGGAACCTCAAAAGTCACTGGGTAGCACATTTCATCTTGTTTTAGTTTATAAATCAGGTTTGGCTTTAAATATTGGTCAGTAGCCAGCTACTCCTGGAAATGACCTGCTCATTGTTTACCTGCCAAATTCTTGCCCCTCCCCCAGCGTTACAGTCTCTGAGAACTTCACTCCAGAGGACACGTGTTTTCTCTGCTTCTTCCTGCTGATCAGCTTGTGCAATCAACCCTCCCCTCCTTTTCTCTCCCTTATTCCAGCCTCTCTCCCATCTCCCAGCAAAGAAATAACTACCCTGTGGAAATGCCAAAAGCTAGAGCTGTTAAAGACACTCTCTCTTCGTTTAAGATCCTCTTAAGCATCTTCTTGATGGTCATTGCTATACCTGTAAACTACATGTTCACTTTCAAGATTAAATTTAAAAGTTGGGAAAAAAAAAAAAGACACAACATCCTTGAATGCAGTATTCTTACTTGGCACAGCTCTGCTGCCAGTTTTACAAAGGAGGGCTGGAGAGAGAAGAGGAGGGCACTCAGTACAGTGGGGTGGTTCTATTGGATATCAGTGATTGACAAGTCACACCTCTCAAAGAATATTAAGTATGCTGAAAACCCTGAACCACCTTAATTTAAAGCAGGCCAGAAGGAATACAGCTTGAAAACTAAGCAAATAGTTATTTCCTAAGTAAAAACTTTTTTTAATTAAAAAATAAAATTAAATTAAACACAGTTAAAATCCCTCTCAAACCCCTTAAGAATTCTTGAGGGGTAATAAATTGTTAAGACAGAAAAGGCATGAATATACAATTATATTAAGAAATATTATTTAGGTGTTTTAGGGGGAAGCTAGAAGAGGAAGTAAGAAGTCAATATAATCAAGACATTCTAACTTTACATGAAAAATTTTAAAAATGAGTAAAAGTTTTTCCTATTAAAAGTGGACACTCAGCTGCACAATCCACATATCATCTGCTTTTGTCAGAAGCAACCAAAGATACAAGAAAAAACTTCAGAATCTTTAGATTTGAGGTTGGAGAGATAGCTCAGTGGTTTAGAGCAATGGTTGCTTGCTCCTCCAGAGTCCTGAGTTCGATTCCCAGCATTCACATTACAGCTCCCAATGGCCTATGATTGTAATCCCCTGTGATTCAATGTCTTCTTCTGGTGTGCATATATGCAGACAAAATAGCCATATACATAAATAAATCTTTAAAAAAATAATCTTTAGACTTAGAAAAGTTCAAGGGACCAGGCATAGTGACACATACCTTTAATCCTAGCACTCAGTAAGCAGAGACGGGTAGGTGGATCTCTTGAGTTTGAGGCCAGCCTGATATACAGCCAGAGCTATATAGAAAAACCCTGTCCCAGAAAGAAAGAAATAAAACAAGAAAGAAAAGCTCAAGAGGAAAACATAGTATAGAGGCAGCACACACACAAATAAACATACATATTGTATCAACCTACCCAAACTGACATTAAGGTAAAGTTGCTTCCAGAAGCAAGAGGTTTTTAAATGAAAGTTCCAGTGCCAAGGGTGGGCTATGACCCTATAAGCTGTTGTTCAGGGAGGCACCTGTGGCCCCCAAAACAATCTACGCAATTATAATTGCTGCCGGTTGCCCATCTGGTAGACCACAAAGAAAGCAAACTGATCTGGCCTAGAAGTTCCCTTCCTGTTACCTAACTGTCACAGTATGAGAGGGTACTACACAGGACACCAGGGCAGAACAGGCAACAGGGGTCTTGCTCAGCACTACGGTCCAGCCCACAGGAGAAGATTTTAATGCAACAGTGGCAAGTCTGTCATAATGGTAACCAACCTCTTTCTGGTTGGATCTGTCACTTGCTCTACAGCACGGAATCCATATCTGGTGCCATAAATCCCAGTCAAAGGCTATAGCTGGAGAAGTCATAGGCACTAGTGGGAAGCCATTATTGCTGTTTTGAAAAAATGTGTGGGAAGCGCGCGCATGGGCCAAAGGCGCCCTGGCTCTATGCTAAGCCCCATGACCTCCCTTGTTTACCTCAGTCTCAATCATGCGCAGTAAAAGCAGCACGTGTAACTAGCTGGAGAGATCAGCCAATCCTGCATGCTGCCTTGGACGTGTGCATCTATGATTGGGTGGTGTGAGATGACGTGAATGAATGGAAGAGGGTAATTGTGGGCGGTCCCAGAGGGATGATGGTGATTGATGAGGATGATTGAGGATGACTGGAGGATGTTCGATGAAGAAGGAGGAAGGAGGAGAAAGCTGGGGAAGCTGCGAAAAACCTCCAGATAAAGAGAAGCGGCTGCAGCTGCTCTGAACCTGCTTTGGAGTCCATGTAGTTTATTCCTACTCTCTGCTGGTTAGAGATTGGGGCTGTGACAAAATGGACATGATATGCCTGTCAAATTGCCTTCAAAACAACTCTTTATGCTCTTAGAATAGTGCCACCAGAAGCTTTGGTCAGGGAAGTTTCCTTTTGCAGGGATAAGTAGTAAGTAAAGAGACTAATAATTGGTCAAGCGTTAAGAATAAATGACTAAGGGCTGAAGAGATAGCTCAATATTTAAGAGCACTTGCTAGGTTCAGTTCCTAGCATCTGTACAGTGGCTTATAACCATCTATAACTCCAATATCAGGGCACCCAACACCCTTTTCTGACTTCTGCAGACACCAGGCACAAGCTATGTATACAAACATATAAATCTTTAAAAAGGGAAGAAAAAGAAAGGGAAAAAATATAAGAAAAGAATAAATGACTAGGGCTAGAGAGATGATGGCTCAGCAATTAATAGTTTGTTCTGCTCTTATAAAAGATCCAAGTTTGATTCCCAGCACCTGTGTCAGACAGCTCACTCTACTGTAACTTCAGCTCCAGAGGATCCAATACTCTCTTCTGGCCTCCTCAGACACCTTATTTTATATATACAAAGCTCTACACAGACACACAGACACACAGACACACACACACCTTTAAAAATGAAGATTTATTATTTATTTTTATATGTATGGGTATTTTGCTTTCATATGCATCTGTGCCCCCATGTATGTGCAGTTGCCCTCAGAGGTCAGAAGAAGGTAACTCCCAGGACTAGAGTTACAGAAGGTTATCGGGCACCATGTCCTCTTACACCATTATAAGCAGTCAGTACTCTTAACCACTGAGCCATCTTTCCAGCGACCATATTTTTTAAAAGGATAAATGACTGCTGAATACATCCAGCTATAAACAGGACATCTGAATCACCTCCTCCAAGGTTCAGGGGACATCAAAGAAGAAATGAGAAGTAACAGTTGATGGAGGAAGAAGGCATTTCCTTCAGTGGTGCACCAATGGTGAGATGCCCAAGAACCTGCAAACAAACCCTACATCCCTGTCCACTGTCCTGCCACAGCGCACCTGAAATTCCCTGGATCCCCGTGCCCAGCCAAAGGAAAAAGACATGAAGGCAAGGTGGGAAGAGGATTAGTAGAAAGGGGAATAGGGGAGAATAACAGAAAGCAGGGATGATCATGATTATGATAGGTAAATGTGTGAAAATGCCATAATAAAACTGAATTGATGCATGCTAATAAAAATATTCAAACAGAAGATCTGAACTATACATATGGGTGTGTGTGTGTGTGTGTGTGTGTGTGATTGCAATATTGAATATATGACCCAAAGTCTTCCCATGTGAGCTGGAGGTACAGTTTCAGTGGGGAAAGTACATGTTTAACATGCACAAGGTCCTTGGTTCAATCCCCAGCAAAGGCAAAGAGAAAGACCTCCTCACAGAGCAGGGCCAGACCCAGGTGATTCTGCTGGTGAATAACTTCTGACAACTGTATTTAACAGCTTTAGTTGCTGATATAAACTGAAAGCGACAGCTCTGCCCAAAGTTCATATTTACATGTTCTCACGTAGGCATCTAATGTAGATGGTTAATGTACATATGGCAAATTCAAATTTAAGATTCTTTCCTTACACACACACATACACACACACACACACACAAATTGCAGTTAATATTAGAGAGCTCAGTGACCTCATGAAACAAATCTATGTGTTCTCCAAGACAACAAATATTACTAAAGGAACACTAACCAGAGAAGCACAGGATGACAGACTTAGGAAAAGGCAAAGTACCTATTAGTTTCTGTTCCTCTGATAAACAGCAAACACTAACATCTGCCTCTGGCACTGCCTAGTCAATTCTTCCTGATCTTTCTAAAAATGTCTTCTGATCATTTTCAATATTATACCCATAAGCTCTCTCCTATGTGCCAAGAATTTGTACATTTCTAACCTGCTTCTGAGGTCTTCCTTCTGAGGTACTTCATCACAAGTATCTTGAACTTACCCATTCTCAAAATTTCCCAGTAACTTCAGTCAGCAAACACCTCTCTCATATACCTCCAAAGCAAACGCCAGCCAGGATATAAGTATATTCTCTTATCACATGCAAGAACATGGCAAATGACAAGTTTTTATATTCCCATGTTTCTTACCATTCCCAATGCTACATTTAGTCAATGCTACATTAATAACAAGAAATCCTTTGTCATTCAGTCAACAGGATATACAGTAAAATGGAGCAAGGCATCCTAACTTATGTGTAGGCAGACTCTGAAGACCTTCACTGAGAATTCCTAATTCTCCACAAAACCAGATTATTCTGTTAAGAAGATAATCAGAGCTATGATTTTTCAATTAAATCAAATAATATATTTTTAAAATGAACACTTAGATAACCTAGTGACATGATATAATGTGAAAGCAGAAGAAAATCTTAGCAGTGGCCGAGAAATAATATGAAGGGCTCAAGGAAAGATCTCAATAGAAATAAAAGACTCTTCAATATAATTTATACTAAAGCTACATTAATTCTGAAACATATATCCTCAATCTGCAGTATCCAGAGATTTAATCACACACTGGGAACATCATAGGCTAGAAGACTCATCAAGTCATAAACACAAAATATAAAAATAATAATTGTATGGTTTTTACAGGAAAATGGTAAGAATATACTCAAATGAAGCTAGCATATCCTAGGTCCCGCTGCAGTCTCAGAAATCACTGTGTCACCATGGTCTCAATTCCTAATTCTGCCCATGCCTCAACCAACTTGCTCCCACCTGGACCATGGCACAGGCAGCATGAAGCCCCATCTCTGTCCCTGTCTCCTGCCTGCCTCCACGCTGACAATAACCAGTTCTATATGTACCTTTTCTATATGGCCTCAATCAACAACAACAGCAAAAACTCAACTCCTCAGCTTCCAACCAAGACCTGTTCTCCCTGATGTGCCTTAACAGAAGCACCACAACCACCTCACACTGTGAGGGCCATGCACGGTAGCCGTCTAATCTCCCTCACACTGCGAGGGCCATGCACGGTAGCCATCTAATCTCCCTCACACTGCGAGGGCCATGCACGGTAGCCGTCTAATCTCCCTCACACTGCGAGGGCCACGCACGGTAGCCGTCTAATCTCCCTNCCCCCCCCCTTCTTCTCTTCTGTATTACCCTGGCTGCATGTCTTCTCTAACATCACACTCTGCTATTGATCCTACCTTTACCACACTATCTATTCTACTGACAGTAAAATATCAATGCCACCATCACTTCTCTACCTCAAGCCTGTAGTGGGCCTCCCCTGTATATAAGGTACTTACACAAACTGACAGGCATTATTAACGAGTTCAGCTTCCAAAACTAACATGTTCCCACTGTAAGTGCATACACACACAGAGAGAGACACAGGCACACAAACACACACTGTTAATACTACAACAACAAAGCACTGTATCCCCTGTATGTAAGTGGTTTCAGAATTCCCTGGTAGCTCAACCACCTGGAAAATCTTTTTATACCCTACCCTACTAAGGCTTTACACATTCTGAATGGTTTGCCATGAACACCCTACCAAACCTTCTCTCTTCCTTACCTAATAAATAATTCTATTAGTATGACATCCTTTAATTTGTCCACATTACACTTTCTACGATTGGCAGAAAACCATCTTTTTAATCATCAAAAAATAAGCATATATGCTGGATATGGTGTCATATGCACATAATCTTGGCACTTGGGAAGAAGTTATAGCATGGAGAACATAAACTGAGACTGGCTTCGGCTACAGAGAAAGTTCTTGGCCAGCCTGCACTACACACAAAGGTCCTGTCTCAAACAAACTAACTAAAGGCTGGGACTATAGGTCAGTGCTGGAATGTTCACCTAGCATTCAGAATGTCCTGGGATTGACACTCAACACCACCATTTGTTTCTTTTAAAGTAAAAGCCTGGCATTAAGTAATTCAATAAATACTCCCTAGAATTAATGAAGCCAACGCTTTCAGCAACAAGACTACATCACACATTTGGAGTACCCTCAAATGAATTATTCTTTAGAAAAGACATGCAAATACAAAGAATATAAAATAAACAAAGTTCAAATTTATACATAAATAAAAATGAATAGATTTGAAGATCAAAAAATTCTAAGAAATATTTCAAATGGAAACATGCAACAGTACTAAAAAGATAGATTAATATTAGTATGATTGATATATATATATATATATCCCATTAATACAAAAGCTTGACCCTAGAGACAATACAGAACAGAATACAGCAAGACCCAAAGCAAGTTAAGATCCATAAGAGAAGACACCACAAAATTACAAAACAAACCACTTACTTAAGTAAGCAACTGCTTTGGAAAATGATTAGTAAGCCTTGAGAAAGCCATTCTAAATAACTTGGACAGTTTTGATCAAAAGCCATCCATTTCAGAGAAGGATCTAAGATATCGTCAGCTCCCTCCATTAACAATAGGAAAAACTGAAGCTTGAAAGAAAAAGGAATTGCTAAAGTCCCATCACTAGTTAAGATGAGTAATAAGGACAGTAACTTACATGTGCTTTCCCTATGGCTCTTTCCCCTATAAACATTTCTTCTCCTGAAGGTAAATTGTATGTTATACTGTTGAATGTATTTACACATAAAATGTTTCTCTTTCATTCTAGTAGCCTGTGAGTAGTACCCAAACTTAGCTTAGATGGTAAAAATGGCTTCCCCAACTCATCTCTTACTTTCTCTTCTTCTTCACTGCCCCTCACAAGAAAAATAACTCTCCACAAGTTACCTAAGCTTTTGGTGATAAGGCTGACACCATATCATGTCATTCTGATTCATTCCTCATCCTTGTTTTCAAGACCACCTGGCATATTTCATTAGCATTTCATTAAGAGCACTGCCACTTCCTCATTCTGGTGAAGTAGTTTCATTTCACGATAACACGAAAGAGGAGCAGGTAGGGACAGTGACTACTCACCGGGCAGGATCATCCTTGAGCTACAGAATTTGAGAGAAACTGAAGCAATGAAACAGAATACATCTAGCTGATAGAGAATATAAAAATCTACAAACATGGACCATGCAAATTCAGGCATCTAATAGCAAAGCATAACACTGCTATTCACTAAACATCTGCCATGTGTTAGAGACTATTCTAGGACATTTATGTTCATTATTGCTATCTTCACAACCCTCCCCACCTCAAGAGAGTTATTACACAAGGAGATAAGAAGGACCAGAATTTGTGCCCATAAGAACCTTAGAGGTGGCAAAATAGGGTGGCCTGGGGGTTGTGGGGGAGTACTAAGGTGGCCCTCGGTTCTAACCCTTCTTATAAAGCAGTAAGCACAGTTAGCCGGCACACACATGCTCAAGTATTCAGAATACCAATGTACACACAGAACAGCCATTTATTTAGGAAGGGCTCTCGGCATCATGTGAAACTGAGGACCCCAAAGATAAGTAATTCACGTGATAAAGCAAGTGAGTATGGCCAAAATAGCCACCGAGCCCAGGAGGGTTTACCTTCTATTCTAACATAAATTCTATAAATAGTCCAGATTACATAAGTACCACAGCAAATGAGTTACTAACAAATTTTATAAATTACATATAAAAATAACTATACATCTGAGAACTCTACATAAAGCTGACTTTCAAGTAAGGATGCTACATATTCAAAGATGCCTAAAGCAGGGCTCAAGAATGTCTTAAAACAAATATAATGGCTTAAAGGCAAAGGGCAATGTAGGCCACAAAACGATAGACTCTCTTAGGGAACTAAAGCTGGTTTAAGATAATGGGAGAATTTTTTGCATTATGTTAAATAATAGGTTTAAATGACTCGACATAATTGAATGATAGACTATTTTCATCATAATCTCAGAGCCTGACATCAGTTAGGCTCAGCTAAGAGGCATTTCAGAACCTACTAAGATATGCAGGACAATTCCTCTCTAGGATACTCAGCTCTTGGAAAAAGTAGATGCATGTGTGGAAGAATAAAAGCAGCATATTCCATACGAGTGGACTACCAAGAAGCAGAGGAAATAAAGGAAAGAGAAAGCCCTGGGTTTGTCAGAAACAGTGGCCCTGTAAGGCAGCCCATTGGGAAAAACAAGAATAAGAATTAGGAACCAGAGCCTACATGAAGGGGTGAAATGGGAAGGGGGGCAGAGCAAATGCTGAGAAAGATATAGGGCAACAGAACGCTCACTTCTAGCAGGAAGCCAGATATGTCAAGTCTGTCAGTGACTTACAAAATACTTAAGGTTAGACTATTGTACTGGCTAGTTTTGTGTCAACTTGACACAGCTGGGGTTATCACAGAGAAAGGAGCTTCAGTTGGGGAAGTACCTCCATGAGATCTAGCTGTGGGGTATTTTTTCAACTAGTGATCAAGGGGGAAATGCCCCTTGTGGGTGGGACCATCTCTGGGCTGGCAGTCTTGGGTTCTATAAGAGAGCAGGCTGAGCAAGCGAGGGGAAGCAAGCCAGTAAAGAACATCCCTCCATGGCCTCTGCATCAGCTCCTGCTTCCTGACCTGCTTGAGTTCCAGTGCTGACTTCCTTCGGTGATGAACAGCAATGAGGAAGTGTAAGCTGAATAAACCCTTTCCTCCCCAACTTGCTTCTTTGTCATGATGTTTTGTCCAGGAATAGAAACCCTGACTAAAACAACTATCTATCCTAAGTAGTTGAAAATGTATGCCTCAAACAACATGCAGATTTCCAGAGGTACTTTAGTTATAACTGCCAAAATATGGATATAACTTACTTTGCAGGTAAATGAAAAGGCTGCAGCAATTCACATAACAGAATGTTACTGAGGGCTAATAATATTGAGCTGGCTGAGTATCACGGTTCACGTCTGTAGTCCCAGCACGAGGGACAACAATGCAGGAGTGCTGAGAGAGAAAGGCCAGCCTGGGCTACAGAACAATTTCCCAGACTAACCTGTGCTACTATATTCAATCCCATCGCAATGATTGAAAATGAAGACAAGAATGAAAAGACATTAAGGAAGCCAATGTGAAGAGGGAAGCTACGGTGTCTTAAAGCATCTCTATAAAGTCAGAGAAGAGGTCATTGGTTCTTAAGAGAGAAGGGCAGCATGACGGTCCTTTGTGTGATACTGCATGATGCATTTTGTCATTGGACTTTTATCCAAATCCAAAGAACACATAGCATCAAACATAAACCCTGAAGTAAACTACAGATGCTGGGTGATTACAGTGTTCCAGTGTAGTTGCTCAATTTTGAAAATGTTCCATTTGGGATGGTGATAGCAGAGGCCACACATGACTAGGAACTGAGGCAAATGGGAAAGCTCTGTACTTTCCTCTCAATTTTGCTGTGAAAAGTAAAAGCCCATAACTTTAAAAAAAAAAAAATCATTCAACATACAGATGTTCTTATAAAAGGATAAATGGGTTCACAAGGCCATCTATAGGAAGCCGGTTAAACACAATACATTTATCCAATAAAATACTGAGTAGCTATAAACAATGCAGCTCTCTACATACTAAAAACTGCGAAAAGATGGAATATACAGAAAGTGTGTGCAGTCACCATTAGTGTGTTTACAAAAATAATGCAAATATATCAGTATAGGCTTCTATTCTCACAGAAGGTCATAGAAGAAAGCTATAAACTAAGTATCTCTGAATACACAGATAAGCTATCACCCAGAGAACATGCTCTGCAGAGCACAGGTGGGCAAAAGATGCTAAATGTCTGCTGGGAGATTTAGAAAGGACCTTCACTCAGAAGCAGGATTTTCCAACAGTGTGACTGCTAATACCTAGGACTGATCAACTTTTCTTGTGTAGCTTTCTTACCCTCTTTTAAAATGCTTAGTATTATACCTGTAGTCTCTACCCAGTAAATGTTGGACATGCACTCTTCCCATATAGTCGCAACTACCATTGCCAAATGTCCTGTGAGGCATAAGTGCTCTTTGTTGAAAACCACTACTCAGAAGCAACAATGATAACAGTTAACTTACAAAACACTGGATAATACATTCCTGCAAAATAAAACAAATCCAATACATATATATGTACTGTCGTGTGTGTGTGTGTGTGTGTGTGTGTGTGTGTGTATATGTGTGCGTTTTCATTCCCCTTCAGATGTATATATGGATATCACATACCAATTGCTTACAATCTCATCTCTCAAGGTCCCTGTAGATGAGGAGCAGGCATTCCTATGCCTGTTCCTCTAGTGGGGTCCCCGTGATGCTCTGCCCTTAAACCTCTGCAGTTGTACTGCCTCCTCCACTCCTCCTGACGTCCTCCCCTAACAACAGCCTCTCAATCTGTAATCTTCTAGGATGCTAAGGAAGGCAACCACATCACAGAAGCCTAATGGTCAGATTTCAGCTCAATTTTTAAAAAGCTAATGGAATTATTGACACAGCACGAACATAATTGTTTGCATTAGACAAATAATGTTTCTTCCTGCAATTCCTAAGGACCGCACACAGTGCTATTGTTCTAACACCATAAAAGACATTACTCCTGATTTCAAGGAAATTACAAAGATAAAGATTCATTATAAAGCCAAGAGAGGCCTTAACCAGATTCTCTGTGTCATAATTTTATTAAGTATGATGCCGTTTCTAATATGCCACAATGTAGAGGTGGTGCGGTTAAGACACTCAACAGGCTTGGATCGTTTCAATCAGATCTAAAACTGGTTGATTCTCTTGTGTCTTTGCAGAGATCCGCGGCACCCTGGCCCTCAGCTTCATGCCCTGAGACCATTCCTTCAACGCTGCAGTCGGTGGGGCGGTCTGGGTTTCTTCGTCATGAAATCGTGCTCTTCAAATCCTAGTGCTGCGCTGACAGAAGGCTGGCTTTTGTTTGTGGAGGAGACCTCGGTGACCTCTCACTGCAATCAATACACCCATGAGCGGCTATGGAAGATGCTTAAAAGTGTCAGCAGTGGAAAAGGAAACTCACCATTCTAACTACTTCAGGGTAAGTCTGCTCGGTCAGACAGCCTCTGCTTATTGTAATGTAGTCCACCAGTTCATTAAGAGTGGAGCGCTTGTATTCTTTCATTTTAAGATCAGATAGCGTGTCCATGAAGTCAAAAATGACACAGCACTGCTGAAGTTTCTTTAGGAACAGTTCAGGCTGCTCTGAGGTTGGAACGTCTAAGAAAAAAAGAGGAAATGGTGTAAGTCTGTCATCAATTTCTAGGCAACAGGAATTCTCTGTGAAAGTTACTTCAAAAGCAAACCCAAAAGAACAAGACAACAGTGCTCTGGTTACCCTCACATATAGGTAGGAGACGCGGTAAGCAGCATGTCAGAGATCACGTCTGAAAGCACAACACAAGTGACTTCATTTGCTGAAGACTGACTTCATCCCAAGAGCCATCTGCAGGTTAAAGCAACATTTAGCCCAAAACACCCCAATGTATCCTTAATATCCAAAACCACTGGGAAAGGCTGAACTTGCCCTTACAAAGTGAAGCCACACATTTTCAATTAGTTTAAATTCATTTACTAAAAGATTTCAAAACAAACAGAAATGCCAGTCTATTTATTTCATGTTGACATCCTTGGTGTTTAAAGCATAGCTGCTTGTAGGTTTTGTTTTTTATTTGTTCTGTTTTGGGTTTATTTTGGTTTGGGCCCCATAAAGTTGCTTAGTCAATGAAACTTGGAAAACCAACCAAATGAAATAATGCCAACGAGTTCAGCAGTTCTGGGAGACAGCTCAGCTGGGAAAGTGCTTTCCACACAACATCCCCACCAAAGAGCCAGCCATGACCGTGCTCTTCTGTAACCCAGGGCTGGGGAGGCAGAAAGGCAGGAGGATTCCTAAGGCCTTCCAGCCAGCCAGCCAGCCACTCTGGTTTGCTGCTAGGCCCTGGGTCCCTGTGAGAGATTCTGTCTGAAATAACAAGGTGAAAAAACATACTCAAAGTTGACCTCTGGCCTGTACATGCATGCATGTTCATGCACACACACACACACACACACACACACATA
Organism: Mus minutoides; assembly: GCA_902729485.2. Lineage (NCBI taxonomy): Eukaryota > Metazoa > Chordata > Mammalia > Rodentia > Muridae > Mus > Mus minutoides. The sequence continues at coordinate 237,904 of LR750019.1, forward strand.
CACACACACACACATCACAAATGAGAAGTAGAAGAAGAACCAATTATACTTGGATCTACATCTTTTGACCCATGTTCTTCTTTAGAAGTGAGAAAAACCTACTAACATCTTTATTAAAATGTTCTCAGAGGGCCAGCAAATTGGCTAGTCATGGAAAGGCATGTTCCACAAATCTGGCAATCTTGGAGCCCACATGGCTCTCTAATTTGTCTTCTGACCTCTACATATGTGCTATGGAATGCATGCATCCATCCATACATGTATGCACAAAAAAAATTAATAAACATAACTTTAAAATTGTTAAATGTTCTCAAAATAGGCATCTGTTCTCTTTTCAAACAAAGAGCAGATTAGGCCCAGGGATACAGCTCAGTGGGTAGAGCACTTGCCTAACCCTCACTGGTCCTTCCTTGCTCCTAATCCTCAACAGTGAATAAAACAACAAGGGGTGGCACTGGCTCATAATCCCTGCACTTAGGAAGTATAAGCAGTAGAGACCAAGACTTCGAGAGCATCCTCAAGTTTGAAGCCAGCATGGGCTACATGAGACTCTTTAAAAGGGGTTTGGGGTGGTGCCAAGAAATTTAAGCAGTTAAAGATGCTTATTACCAAGCCTGACTATCTGAGTCCAAACTCTAGTATCCCCACGGAGGATGGAGAGAACTGACTCCAGAAAATAATCCTCTGACATCCACAGGTGTTATATGGAACGCATGCACATGCACACACACTCAATAGTTTTGGGTTTTGTTAATGAAAAAATTGTCAGAAGTACAGAGAGTATTTGTGGGGTGTTCAACTACAAATAGAATACCTATATCAACCTCCTTCCCCAAGGACCAGGGGTCATTCAGGAAGAAGGGAGGGCAGAGAGATTCTAAAAGGCAGCATCAGAGAAGACCAGAGCAAAACTGTCTTCTGGACATGGCAGGACCATGCACTGAGAAACTCAGAGCAGCTGTGGATGTCTGCACAGAACCAATCAGCTAACAGTCTACATGGAGTAAGGAGTAGTTCAGAACCCTAACGGAGGAGTTAACAACAGCTGAAAGCTTCTAGGGGAGGAAAAGTTGATTTTCTTTAAGGATGTGGTTCCTGGTATGTGATCAAGAGGATGGCCCTACACCCAGGAGTATTGGGGCATTACAAAGTGAAGTTGATAAGAAAATTTTTAAAGAGAGCCTGAAGTTGAGGGATGGGTAGAGGTAGGGGTTGAGGGAAGAATGAGGTATGAACTGATCAAAATATATGTCATGAAAATCTCAATTAATAAAAATGTTTTCAAACTACATAGGATAGGTGGGAATAGTGGCACACACCTTTAGTCCCAGCACTGGGGAAGCAGAGGTAAGCGGATCTCTGAGTTCAAGGCCAACCTGGTCTACATAATGAGTTCTGAGACATGTGGAACTTTGAAGAGATCCTGCCTCAAACAAACAAAACAAAACAAACAATAACAACAAAAACCCTACATCATCCAAAAGAATTAAAAAAAAAAAAAAAAAAAAAAAAAGCAAACAGCTCAGACATTTGGCTCTGCGTTGTTTCCAAAAATGAAGCAGAAATTTTGGGTTGAAATTCTCCAGCTAAACCCTGCCCCTCACTGCCTGTAGTCTTGGGAGAACTAGTCCTGCCTCTTATCTGCCTTCCACCTCGTCTATGATGAGCAAATAAAAGGGTCCAAAGCTGCAGGATATCCATGACACGGGGCAACATTGGAAGTTCACAAAGAATCAATAAAAAGTATTAAAAATATATCTCTAGCTAGGAAGAAATATGATCTACAGTTGACTAGTTTACTTCCCTCCCCCATTTCTTTCTAATATTTTATCCACACACACCCCCATCCCTATACAGAAAACTATGATCAGTATGGTGGTTTGAATGAGGATGGCCCCAGAAGAACTTCATCATTTTTTTTTTTTTTTTTTTGGTTTTTTTTCAAGACAGGGTTTCTCTGTATAGCCCTGGCTGTCCTGGAACTCACTTTGTAGACCAGGCTGGCCTCGAACTCAGAAATCCGCCTGCCTCTGCCTCCCAAGTGCTGGGATTAAAGGCGTGCGCCACCACGCCCGGCGAACTTCATCATTTTAATGTTTAGTCCCTGGTGGTGGAAGTGTTTGGGAAGAGTTGGAGGACACATGTCACTGGAGGTGGGCCTTGAGGTTTCAAAAGCCAAACCTACTCTCAGTTCTTTCTCTCTGCCTCCTACTTAACAACAACAAAAAAGATGTAAGCTCATCGTCCAGTGCCGTGCCTGCCTGCCTGCTGGCCTACAGTCTGCCTCCCTGCCACCCTCGGAAACTGTAAGCCTTATACACACTTTCCTTTATAAGCTGCCTTAGTCATGGTGTTGTCAAGCATGTGATAAGTAACTGACACACTCAGGACAGGCTCAACTGCCACCATCCAAGTGACACACTCAGGACAGGCTCAACTGCCACCATCCAAGTGACACACTCAGGATAGGCTCAACTGCCACCATCCAAGCAAAGGACTCCTTAATACTGAGAATACATTTACAGGGAAGCAGGTGGCATTCTCTTCTATTTAAAAGGAGAGAGAGCTGCTTATTGAGATTTCAGATTGAGTTATATATCTAGGAACAGCACTTGGGTCTCTAGCCACATTCACAAGGCATCGGCTACCCAAGGACTCCACACCAGTTAACCCCACACTATGAACCTGAATGGGAGTTTTGATGCTGGAAAGGGAACAGGGAAAAGGCATACTCATGTAACATTAGTTAAAAGTTAAAATCTTCTGGGTGTTTTAATTAATCCAAATTTTGCTACCACAGATTTAACAAAGCCCCCAAACTAGACTACCCACATGGAGAATGCTCACAAGTACACAGGAAGTCTAAGGCATCAGTGAAAAACAGCTTTTTAAAGGGCAAACCCTCACTCAAGCATAAACAAAGTCGGGTGGTCACTCAATAGATTTACATATTTAACAATTCAAAACATTCAAGCAGTTGGCATTTAGAAGCTTTTTAATGGTAAGCAGTTGGAATCCATTCTTTTTGTTCATGCGAACTGATCTATCCATCACAGACAAATCTGAAGCAGACTATCTACTGGATGAGACATAATAGCTTATACTTATTGAATGTTCTGGGTACATTCTTTGTGCTCTAGTCTAAGCACTTAGACACACTAATTCTCATTTAATTTCTACAACAAAGTACATAAATAGGTGCTATTTTCAACTTAAGAGATGAGTAAATCACGACGAAAATGTTCAGTATCTTGCCCAGAATCATACAGCTAATAAACAGTGGAGACACAATTCAAACCCAGGAAGTCTGACTCCAGAGCCTGGACTCTTCTACAGCAAGCAGCATTCATACACACAGAAAAGCCAGAATAAGAAGCAGCAGCAGCAGAAGCAGAGAGAGTCACAAATGCACTCCCAACACGCCCCATTCTTGGACTAGCACACCGAGCCCCTCCCTCCTTTAGCTGCCTCTGGAGCTTCTCAGCATAGCAAAGCTTTGCTTTCTATTCTTTATCCTTTAACACAGATTAAATTCTTCTAGCAGGGCCTCCCTTCAATTAAAGAGCTCTAGCGGACAGGACAAACCACAGGATGCGGTGGTGTCCTTTAAACAATTTGTATACTAACAGACTGGAAAAAAAATTTTTCCCATCACAACTGAAGGTTGAGCTATAAAATCAGGTGAAGATCAAGGACTGCTTCTAACTACAGAAGGCTAAGGAGGGTAACATGAACTCAAGCATTCACAACAGCCTGGGAAACATGGACTGAGTTAAACTGTTTGTCTCCCTTTCTCTCTCCCCCTCCCTTCCCTTGGCCTCCCTGTATGGACTGGCACTGGAACTGCACTCCTGAGCTAGGCTGCCCCAGCCTCCATGCCCTCAGCTCCCTAGCCCTCACGGGTTGTAAAAAGATAGGGCTGAGCAAGGACCAAAGGAGTGCTGTGTAGTCCAGATTTCAACAAAGTTTAATATCTATGGGACCACTCCCAAAAGCAAATATACTCTTTCAAGAAACATTTATTTGAAAGGGAGAGGTGGGGTGGAGGCTGAAGAAATGGCTAAGTCGTGGCTCCCAGCACCCACACAGCAACTCACAACTATCTGTAACTCTAGTTCCAAGGGATCTGACTCTCTCACACAGGCATGCATGCAGGCAAAACACCAGTGCACATAAATAAAATAAATAAATTTTTTTAAAGATTTATTTATTTATTTATTATATGTAAGTGCGCTGCTGCTGTCTTCAGACACACCAGAAGAGGGAGTCAGATCTCATTACGGGTGGTTGTGAGCCACCATGTGGTTGCTGGGAATTGAACTCAGACTCTTCGAAAGAGCAGTCAGTGCTCCTAACCTCTTCGAAAGAGCAGTCAGTGCTCCTAACCTCTAAGACATCTCTCCAGCCCATAAATAAATTTTTTAAAAAAGAAAAGAAAGGTAAGAAGGACTTGGTGCCCTACCCTCCTGCACACGAAAAGAGGAAACTCTCATAATTACAAGAAGACAGCAAACAGTGAGTACATTCTGACCACAGTGTATAAGTAACAGTTGCCACCACATCCCAAACCAAATCACCTGAACGTCTAAACACTTTTCAAGTAGCTTAAAACTGGATGAAGATGTTAGACATTTAGAAATAAATGTAAATCATTAAAATATAAGGTCATCAGCCGGGCGGGGTGGCGCACGCCTTTAATCCCAGCACTCGGGAGGCAGAGGCAGGTGGATTTCTGAGTTCGAGGCCAGCCTGGTCTCCAGGACAGCCAGGGCTACACAGAGAAACCCTGTCTCGAAAAACCAGATAGATAGATAGATAGATAGATAGATAGATAGATAGATAGATAGATAGATAGATAGATAGATAGATAGATAGTCAGTCCTCAAATAACTCCCAAGCAGGCAATCAATAGTCTGTCTAGGAAGGGGTGACGTGTCCACATTTTGATCTTCCTTCTTCTTGAGTTTCATGTGTTTAGTAAATTGTATCTTGGGTAGTCTAGGTTTCTGGGCTAATACCCACATATCAGTGAGTACATGTTATATGAGTTCTTTTGTGATTGGGTTACTTCACTCAGGATGATGGCCTCCAGATCCATCCATTTGCCTAGGAATTTCATATATTTATTGTTTTTAATAGCTCCATTGTGTAAATATACCAAATTTTTTGTATCCATTCCTCTGTTGAGGGACATCTGGGTTCTTTCCAGTTTCTGGCTATTATGAATAAGGCTGCTATGAACATAGTGGAACATGTGTCCTTATTACCAGATGGAATATCTTCTGGATATATGCCCAGTAGAGGTATTGCAGGATCAGAATTAAGAACAAAGCACACATTGAAAG
>LR750019.1:243348-253348 GCA_902729485.2 Mus minutoides
ACCCAAGGAGCTGAAGGGGTCTTCAACCCTATAGGTGGAAGAATAACCATGAACTAACTAGTACCCCCTGAGCTCATGTCTCTAGCTGCATATATAGAAGAGGATGGCCTAGTTGGCCATCATTGGGAAGAGAAGCCCCTTGGTCATGCAGACTTTATATGCCCCAATACAGGGGAACGCCAGGGCCAAGATGTGGGAGTGGGTGGGTAGGGAGCAGGGCCGGGAGGGGGGAGGGTATAGGGAACTTTCTGGATAACACTTGAAATGTAAATGAAAATATCTAATAAAAGTTGGGGGAAAAAATAGTCTGTCTATCCAATGGTATTGTTTAGCCTACAAAATCCATCCATCCTGCCCACAGAAGAGCCCCCACAAAATCATAGCCAGAAATAACAAGAAATTAATACATAGTTGTGTAATAGCATGAAGGTCATTAGCACAATGACTCTCCCAAACAATGCCAGGGCTTAAAGGGGAGAATAAGCTGATCCGGTTAACTCAGTGTGGTGAGGTTCCACCAAATCAGGTTGCATCAATCTGGAAGGCTATCAGACTTAAACACATCCTACTGAAGAAGGAAATGCAGTGAGCAGCTAAGTTTGTATACCTTTGCTCATCCTGGATGTTCCTACTCTTCTTAGTCCTCCAAACCTTGTAAGAATGAAATCATGCTAAGTAAAGTCGATCTACCTCCTGATTGCTGGTCCCGGGTGGTTATTCACTGTACACACTCACAGGGTCTCTGCTCCCACTGCCTTTGTGGATTTAACTGGCTGATGATCCACAAGAATGGGGAGACCCACCAAAAAATGTCAACTCTCCTAAGGTATGCACACACAAATAATTTAGAAACCTACAGAAACGACATGTAATGGAAAAGTGATCACAATATTCAAAAGAGAACAAGTTCAGATTAAGGGATAATGTTTCTCTTTGTATACAGAGTGTTCCATAAGATAACCATGGTTACAGCAGCCATAGTCATTCTTCTTATCCTAACCTACAGAGAGGCAAAGGCATGAGGAGTTCAAGGTCAACCACAGTGACATAACAAGTTCCAGGCTAGCCTTGTACACATGATACCCTGTCTTGAATCAACTGATAGATGGAAGGGCAGAGAGATGATAAAATAAATAATAATATCCAGCACAGAATAGACATAATACTATCTATAGTCTCTGACCGCCTGCACCCTACCTCTTAAACTTTGTCTTAAAATGAGCTAACCCTGATCTTGGATACTATCAATTTCTCTGGTAACTCTTGATGATCTTCAACAAAATCAATAGGAATTTTCCTTGTCTAAGGCATGAGTCTACACTTAGAGAAATCTAGAAATAATGTCTCAATTCCAAGAAGATGCTTCATATAAATTAAGAATATTTAGCCCTGAAAGTCTAATACAAAAATGCACTACATACATAGAAAAATGCTTAGCTACTTGACCCTGTCAAACCATTTTCAGCAATGCTACCTCTGGATCCAGACCCAATCAGCACTCTTTTGTGTAGCAAGTATTTCAGAAAACCTAGAAAGAATTATGAATGCTTCCATTAGGAATTACTTTTGACCTAATAAGTCAGAAACAGCTAATAATATTTCATCAGAACAAGAAGACAGCCAGGCTTGGTGACACATGCCTTTAATTTCAGCCCTCAAGAGTTCGAGGCCAGCCTGGTCTACAGAGTGAGTTTCAGAACAGTCAAAGCTACATGGGGAAATTTGTCTCAAAAAAAAAAAAAACAAAAAAAAAACAAAAAAAAAACAAGCACACAAAGCAAAACCTAAGAAGACAACTACCAGTTTTTAAAATGAATGAAATAATAAACTTAGACTTCAGCCTTAAGAACTAGAGCAAAATGGACCATGATCCAGAATACTTCAAGGTACAGGGTAAGAAAGGCTAATCCAAATGCAGATTGTCAACTAAAGTACTGATTTCTTCACCTCTAATATAGCTGTGTATTCAAACTTGCTGGGGTTTTTGTTGTTGTGTTGTGTTTTGTTTTGTTTTGTTTTTGAAATTACAATCAGTTTTAGTTTGTTTTGAAGATGCTGACGCTGATGGGCTGTGCTGTTGAAGTGACACTCAGGATGGCCATGAAACCTGGCCCACATTCTCCCTGCTTCCCTCTTCTCACTTGCTGTTTCAATGGGGATGGTAAGAGGCACTACATCATTTCTACTGCTAGGCATTTTTATTCTATAAAAAGCATCTCAGAGATGCTTTCATTGTGTGGCCAAGGCTGAAACCACAGTTTTTAAAGCAAGAACTTTAAAATCCTTGTTTAAAATCCCTCCACTTCTGAAATCCCTTCTCTTTCTGTTTGCTTATAGCCACCAGGGAAAACTTTCAGTCTCTTAAGCTGAGGAAGGACACTGAGAAACATCTACAACAGTGAAAGAATTTCTTTTTGGCCTTGGTCATAAAAGCTGAATATAAAGGTAAATGCTTTCAGAACTCTTGCCAATCTAGTGGGAAGCCTGCAAATAGTGCCCACTTTTCTATATAGTTTCAAAGCATAGCTCATAGGACAGCTAGCACAAATACACTATCCAAACCCTGAGCACAAGGTTATCAATCAGCCACAAGAAACTGAAATGCCCAGACACAAGGAAGGAGTAGCACTGTAATAAAGAACACTTACTTTTGCAAGCATGCACTAAAATTTTAACACACATTCCCATCTTAACTCTCAATGTCCAGTACCACCATTTCAGTTGAAGAAATTCATGTCCAGAACAGTCAAGTCACCTGTCCAACATGCCATGCTAATAAGACCTTAGTTCCTGCCTGTCTGCCCCCAAAACAGTCTTATCACAGGGCCTCAAAGAAAAACGTGTTGGCGGCGGTGGTTGGGGGGGGGGGTAGTGGTGGTAGTGGTGACAACGACAACAACTGTGATAAATAACAGTAACTAAAAACAGATTTGTCCACTGTCATGATTAGTGAATTCTTAAGTAGAGTAATCTAAAAAATACTAGAAAATGTTTTAAAACTGAAAAGCATACAACTTGTCTTAAACAAATGAATAATGCAGGTAGCTAAACTTAGTTCTTAAATAATGATATTATTATTCCTCCCAGTTTAGATAATCACCAGGTGTTATTATTCTTTTGTGGACCTCTTCAGTTTCCTTTCCCAAAGCCAATAAACTCACGTCTAATTTATAAACAAAACCCAAAGGTCACTACTGTAAGCATACACTATAGTGGCTTGAGCAGCAAAATTCTTATTTGAAGCTTTCGTGTTGTTCTAACACTATACTTGCAAGAGAATAAACAGAAAAGAAATAGATACAGATCTAAGTCTGTGGCCACACATGCACTCACACACTCATACACGCGCGCACACTCTGACAGATATTTTTGTTTCCAACACTTCATGAGCTTTACCTTCTAACATCAAGGGAATCACTGAAGCTTGAAATGAAATACTGTTAAGTTCTTCAACCCATAATTATAGGGATAAATTACTTTCCTGTTACCAGCTCACCACAGGACAGAAGCCACCAAAGCCTCAGACTTATAAGGTTAGTGTTTCTATTATTAATTCATTTCCTTAGGACTTATTTCCAAGGACGGACATACCAGCATAGGAGATTGAGGGTATTTTGCACTTGCTGTGCAAACATGAAAACTGGAATTGGGATCCCCAAAACCCAAGAAAAAGCTGGCCAGGCATGACAGTCATTGGTAATCCCAGTACACAGAAGACAGAGATTGGGATCCCTGGGGCAAGATGGCTAGCCAGGTTTGTGTATGTATACTGAATTTTATCTCCCTGTGTAAATCAATTTTAAATGAAAATACTATGCCTCTTTTTAAAAGTTATATGAATAGAAGAAACATAACATATTTAATACAAAAACTCTATTTTAATGATGTACAAATTTTAAAACTATGTTAATTTTTAATGATACATTTATGAATGTAAAAAGTAGAGACCGGCTTACATGAAAATTTTATTTGTGTGTGTGTGTGTGTGTGTGTGTGAGTGTCTTTGAACCATCTCTTCCTATTAACATCCAATAAGATACTGCCTCATTTTCTAAAACTGTATTCAAAAAATAAAAAACTGATGCTTTTAAAGATTAATCAGTGGGGATGCTGAAGAGATATCTCAGGAGTTATGAGCATTTCCTGCTCTTCCAAGGGACCAAGTTTGATTCCCAGCACCCATATGGTGGCTCATAATTATCTGTAACTGCAGTTCTGTGGGACCTGATACTTTCTTCTAGACTCCTCAGACACCAAGCATGCACATGGTGCAAAACAATATACACCAAAAATAAAAAGGAGAATTTTTAAAATTAAAAAAGAATAAGCCATGAGCTAGGGAAATGGCTGACTCAGCAAGAGTGCTTGCTATACACATGTGAAGGAAGACACACGTTCTGTCTCCAGCGACCATGGAAAAGGCTGGGCCCGACGGCACAAGACCTGCATAAGGGACAGTCACTGAACACCCACTGAGCGACAGCACAAAGACACATGTGAACTGACCTGATGCGTGGCTTTATTCCACGCACCCAGGAGGCAGAGCCAGGTACATCTCTGCAAATTCAAGGCCACCTGGGTTTGCAGAAATCCTACCCTGTATGTTTCCAGGGGATGGGGGTGGGGAAATTAAAAATACTAAATAAGTCTATTGTATTATACGTATATGCTCCGGGAAAAATAATGTACTGGAGCTGGAAGGTACAGTTTTGAGTATAGCATTCATCTGAAAGAAGAAATTTAAGAAAATATATTCAAAGGAGGTAGAGGAGGAGACCAGCAAAGATACCTGCAAGAGAGCATCCCACTCAGAGGACAGTCAATGCAAGGGTCCTCTAGTGGAAGGGAGGGCAGGGAAGTCGGGAGAAACCAAGCCGGTGAGTGTGGGTGGGAAGTGGGGAGATGATGGACAGACTGCTGCACAGCACACTGGGCCTTACTGCTTACCAAGTAACCTGGGCTTAGCTTCCCTATCTGTAAAACAGGAAAAAATGTAGTTTACAAGGTTGAGTGTGTATTAAATAAAAAGCTATCTGTGAAAGTAGACATGCTTTTTGAGAAGAGGATGAAGAAGAGGAGAAGGAAGAAGAGGAAAAGAAAGAAAGAAAGAAAGAAAGAAAGAAAGAAAGAAAGAAAGAAAGAAAGAAACTTATCAAGTATCCACTGGATACAAGAGAGCAAATTTTCTACTTTATATCTTTTATGATGATTTCTATAGGGAATTTCCTATATTTTAACATAGCTTCAATTTTTAAAATTTATTTATTTATTTATTTATTTATTTATTTATTTATTTATTATGTGTAAGTGCACTGTAGCTGTCTTCAGACACTCCAGAAGAGGGCATCAGATTTCATTACGGATGGTTGGGTTGCTGGGATTTGAACTCAGGACCTTTGGAAGAGCAGTCAGCACTCTTAACCACTGAGCCATCTCACCAGCCCCGCAGATTTATTTTAAAAGCACTTTTCAAATAAACTCTCAAGAATTTCTAGAAACATTAAAATTTTGTTAATATCAGATTCCAGTAATACCAAACAACAAAAGCTATCCATTTGAACATATACACAAGCATAACCTGTCTTCTCTTCTGTAGCTGGCTTTAAAACAAGTAGCAGATCATAAGCAATTATAATAAAAGGGAATGAGCACAATACATTTTTTGGGTGTGTGTGACTGAAGCCTAATCTTTCACCCAAAAGTATAAACAATAAAAACTTTGAAGATTTCTTTAACAAATGTCACAACTGTAGAGGGGGAAAAATGGCCAGAATTAAAGGTTTGCAGGAAGCACTTATTCAGTTACATGGCACAACCCACACAAAATAATTCCCCAATGAAGTAATGCATTATTTTCAACCATTTCCATTGATTGAGGATCTTACTCGGGAGATTATTTCTATTATTATTTTTATCTAAGGATAAAAATGGCCTAAGCATTCCCATTTGTTTTGAGGATTAACATCATTTAGAATCATCTCAGAATGAGATGAACCTGTAGCTGTTTTAACAATATGAGGCTAGAAACAATGGGAAGGGAGAGCATGGACAGACAGACAGACAGACAGACAGAAAAGTGGGTGGATGAATGGGAAGATGGATGGGTGGATGGATGACAAGCAGATACCAAATTACCATCAATTGAGCTGTTAATTTATAACCTAATAGTCCAGGCTACTTATAGACACCATAAACTTTTAAAAATCGATAAAATACCAAAAGAAAAAAAAGCATCAATCTAATGTTACAATGTCAGCTTAGAGATACTCATCAGCTGGAGGTTTAAACATTAGATCTTAAGCTCTTGAAAGTGAGCAGGACTAAGAAGAGTGGAATGACCTCTAATCCCAAAAGTACCAAAGCCTACATTTATAATTAAAGTCATAAGCTGAGCAATGAAACCTACTGACGGCATGTAGTACAGACACTAATTATGGCGCTACCCTGTGCTCCACAGGATAGCTATTACTTAATATATATTAAATATAAAGGTAAAGCCAGGTATCAGTTGACTAAATCCAAAATTACAATTTGAAATATCATGCTAAGAGAAGTAGTAACCACTTGAAATACCAGTATGCATAAAAATAATATCATTTGAACATGATATAGAGAACTTAAGTATATGTATTTTAATATGTATGTAAACTATGTGACTGTACAACTCTAAAATAGAAACATGGAGAGCAGTAATAAAAAGAGAGCACCTGGAAAGCACTTTCAGTACAGAAAGGCATCTTACTATATGCCACAGTCAGATGAGTGATCTTAGCTCTGGCTCAGATATTCGCAGCCAAGTCCCTTCTTTGCTACTGCTTCCTGAGGACGCACACAGCACTCAAGTCTAGAGCTACACATGCTGCTGCTGCATTCCTAAGACCCGGTTTCTCATAAACTCAGGGCTTCTATGTTCAATGTTGGACCCTAGGTAGGACCTAACTAAACATGCCACTGGGTAGTTCAAACATTTCCTCTTCTTTTACCCTTCAAATCACTTATTGTTTATAACTGCATCTTCCATTGAGGAGCCAAATGAGGTATGAAAAACACGAGCTAGTTTTATTAAGCATAGTCAACTAAAGCAAAAATGGGCAACTAAGTTCACTATGTCAGAAGTCTGCCAGTTGTAATTCTGGAAAAGCATCATGGAAATGTTTATGATTTCAAGAAAGTTAGGCTGAGAACTTGAGGGAAATAAACTCATTCTGCATTCTTCCCAACAGTCTGAAATTAGAAGACCTGGGCTCAAATAGGCCTCACCATGTACCTGCTGATCACCTGTGAGTACTGCAGGCTGAGAGTTCAGACTGCCAAGATTCCAAAGCTGGCCTCTGTCTCTATGCGCTCATACATGAATGATAACTGCACCTATCCGTAAGTCTATTTATAAAGAGGGCAGTTAACAAAGGGACATATGGAAGCCATCTAGAACACACATAATGCTCAATAGATTTTAGCTTCAAAATTATCATTGAGAAAGAAATTAATCTAAAAAAGAAATTCTCAATAACATTCAAGGATTTCATAAGAGATGACACAACACACAAAATATTTCATACTGTACTCAAACACAGAAAACTTTAAATGTATGTTCTCAGGGAGTGGCTTAGTGGCAGAGTACCCATATACATGGGTCCTCGGGACCACAAAAAGAAAACCGACAAGTGAACATTTCTAACCTGCTGGTACAGTTTTCCTTCCCTTTTTGTTGTATCAAGTTTTTCAAGCCACAGTGAGAATAACGTTGAGCTTAGTCATTGCAATCCACTAAGATTACTTCAAAATGAAATAATAACTTGGCTAGAGAAAAGGCAGGCATGATGAGCTAACTCGGCAGTCAGGCAAGCACAACCGTGCAGTATCTTCTGAGCCACTTCTTGTCCCACCATGCAGTTAAAGCACTCAAGCTACCAAGCTACATGCACACAGATGACAATGTCACTTGAAAATGGTTGTGACTGTTCTCAGTGACACGTCTACATTTTAAAAATTCTCATAGCTTAAATCTGTGCAGCAGGCACCTGGCTCACTAGGAAATGAAAAGCACATAAGAATGTGTGCTTCAAACTCGTGATGCAGCCAGATGCCTTGTGCACAGAGGGCTCATGGATCCAGAGGGGTCAGAAAAGCCTGTGAAAAGAAACTGTTCATTACTGAAAATGGCATATCTTTAACACTACAAACAGTGTCACAGGCATTTGCTATGGAATGAGACACCAAAATAAGTAAGGGTCACTGAGGACAGGTCAGGTACAGAGGACAGGAAAAAAAAAAAAAAGATTCACATTCTAAATAGCCATTTCCTGGTTCAGAATAGTTTCTGAAAGTCCGGAATGAGTCATTCGTTCCCAGTCATTTCATGTGTATGTAATAATAGTAAAAACTTAGTAAGCATTTACTCTGCTGCAGGCACCAGTCTAAGCAGTTCAGCTGTATTAACTCCTTAACTCACTCCACACTGCTATGAGACATTTGCATATAGGAAACAAGGTCACGCCAGGCGTGGTGGCACACGCCTTTAATCCCAGCACTCAGGAGGCAGAGGCAGGCGGATTTCTGAGTTCCAGGCCAGCCTGGTCTACAAAGTGACTTCCAGGACAGCCAAGACTATACAGAGAAACCCTGTCTCAAAAAACAAAAAAAAAGGAAACAAGGTCACAAAGAAGTTCAATTATTTCCCTATCAACACACAGCTGGAAAGGCACCCATACATGCTATACTACCTCAGTTTTAAGGATTATGTTTTAATTCTAAAATCTACAGCATACAGTAGGGGTGGGGTGGGGGTGGGGTGGGGGCATCTGTGAGAGTTAATGTTTTTAAAGACTTCAGTACAGAATGAAGCAGGCATGCAGCCATCTAGTTCTTCTCTGAACCACACAAAAAGACAAAATGCAAGGTTGACCAGAATCCCCAGCTGGCTTGTTACTTCTTGATGTTTAAAAGTTCTCACTATGATGTTATCAAAAGATAACCCAAGTCCTCCCTGCCTGCCAGTCTTCCCTTTGCACCAACACTGGCTTGCTTTCAAAGACATCCAGTCTTTGTTTCCATTTATTTACTTTTCAGAGAAGGGTAATGTCTTATTTCATTTTGTCCTGGAACACCTGACATGTCAGTTCCACCTAAGTTCTGGTGACATGATTCTGAGTGTTCAAGTCTATGTTAGCACCAGCAAAGCCTGAGGTCTAGAAGAGCTACATAGGTTAGCATGCCCAGCTGGAAATGGGAATTAAGAAAAGCATGAACGAGACAGGGAAAGAAGACATTTAGCATGAATGAGACAGGGAAGATGAGAGAAGAGCTGCAAGCTTTTCAAGCATTCCCAAACTGGATTGTGCCATTTCATAATCCTAATAACCATGTAACAAAGCTAACTGGGTTTGATTCTCTGCAGTGGAAAATTGTACATTTCAGTACTAATGCATGACTTATTCAAAATCATAACTGGGATGCATTCAAGATATTATCTTACAGGTTACATGAAGATAACTGCTCCCAAATACACATTATTATATTCCTAAATAACGGGATTCCCTGCTAGAGTTGGTTCAAAAACTAAGACTCCTAAACCAGATTCAATGATTAGCCAAGCGCATCGCTAGATGGCTGTCAGTTCAGAAGCATCTTATTCCCTATTATATGTCAGTTTTACTCGAAAGCAATTTTTGCAGTTCATTTACATAATACACTGTTTACCTTAAGAAAAACACAGATCATTACAGTAGTTGTCACTCATGGTACTTTCAACTTTCCTAAAAATTTCAAATGTTTTCCAACCTACTAACAACTAATATTCATAAAGTAATTCATAAGACACTGATAAGTCACGTGGAAGATCATATTTAAAGCAAAATAATTGAATAAGAAGTTACATTATGATATCTGACCACTGTCCACAATACTTTAAAATTAAGAACAGGATGAATCATTTATACTATTAAAATATTAGTCTTATTATTTGAATACGCACATGACCAATACACCTTCATTTTAAATT
>LR750019.1:255848-380527 GCA_902729485.2 Mus minutoides
CACACACCTTCAAGGCCTGAGTGTCACTGCAATAGCAGAACTCTTCCCATTCCTGTCTCTCAATCATCTGAGTAAGACCTGCAGCGCCTTAGCACAGTGCAGTACAAGATTCAAGTGGGGAGACTTCACTGTGGACTAACTGTCCTCTCTCTGCCAATCATCAAAACCCATCCATGAACAAAGAACTCTGATTTTAAGGAAAAGCCCTATTCACATCACAATAGTAGAAGCAATTGTATTCAATATTTTACCATTTTTATCAAAATGTTTAGTATCATTAAGTCAGTCTGAGTTATGCGGTAAGGAAGATAAATTTTGTTTATTTCTAAATTGGGTTAACATTAGTGACTTGCTGGTTATGGTGGTACACATGCATAGATTATGCCAAAGCAACAGAGACAGGTGGATCATGTGTTGAAGCTGAACTTCATGTTTGGGACAGTAAGATCAGTGTGTAAAGGGCACTTGCTACCAAGCTCGGTGGCCTAAGTGTGACAGGCAGAGCCAACCTGATTGGAGAAAACCAACTCATACAACTTGTCCTCCGACTTTTACACATACATACACACACACACACACACACACACACACCACATGCACAAATATACAGAGACATACACACAGAGATACACATATACACTAAATAAATGTAATTTCAAATCTTTAACCTCAAATTATCTTTATTTTATCTTTTTAGATTTATTCTTATTATTTTATGTGTATGAATGTTTTGCCTATATGTATTATCTGTGCAACACATGTCTGCCTGCTACCCAAGAAGGTGGGCCTTCATGTGGGTGCTGAAAATCAAACCCATATCCTTTGCAAGAACAAAAGGTGCTCTTAACCACACCATCTCTAGCCCTCTATTTTTATTATTTTTAAATATTAAATAGCAATGAACCTATTAAATTAAAACAGATTATGATAAATCTTGCAGAGGAAAATAGAGGTAAATCCACCACAGAAAAAACAAAACAAAACAATGTGTTCACTGCTATAGTATGGTACCAGGAAACATATGCTGTCTGTAAATTCAATTGGTTCAATATTCAAGAGTAATGAAACAGCTTAATTGTTACAGCTCAGTATTTATAACAGACAAAAACACCATGTTATGCAACACCTGTCTTATTAGAGTTCCTATTGCTGTGATAAACACCATGAACAAACGCAACTTCGGGAAGAAAGGGTTTATTTCAGCTTAGAACTCACATGTCAGTCCATCACTGAGGAAATCACAGCATGAAAGGAGGCAGAAGCCATGGAGGGGTGATGCTTACTGGATTGCTTCTCATGGTTTGCTCCTTAAATACCCCTCAGACCACCTACCCAGGCATGGTACCACCCACAGTGGGCTGGGGCCTCCCATATCAATCACTAATTAAGAAAATATCCCACAGGCTTGTCTATAGGCTAATCTTATAGGGTTTCTCTGTATAGCCCTGGTTGTCTTGGAACTCACTCTGTAGACCAGGCTGGCCTTAAACTCAGAAATCCGCCTGTCTCTGCCTCCCAAGTGCTGGGATTAAAGGTGTGCGCCACAGGTATAGGCTAATCTTATTGATGTATTTTCTCAATCTCTGATTCCCTCTTCTCATATAACTCCAGCTTGTGTCAAGCTCGCAAAAACAATACCAGGACACTACCTAAACATGAAAGAAAAACTGTATTCAACACAAAGGGGGTGGGGAAATGGCACAAACCTTGTTATACAAAATTCAAGCTTATTTGAGCAAAACTGCTTGAAAATTGCTGTCATGAAGTCATAAGTGGGTTGGGACTCTGCATATGCCAAACTAAACGCACTAACTTTGAGAAGTGGCTAAGCAATTTAACTGCTGAGGTTTTCTTACTAAAGAAAGGGGCTTGGGGGATAACTGGAGTGATATGAAACACAGCTTAAAAACAAGGACATCTGAAACAAGGAAGCAGAGAGAAAACTGTCTCTAAAAAAGGGGGGGGGGGTTTGATCTGGATGAATAAAACATGTTTAACTGTATTTACTATAAGGAGCAAACATGAGACTGAGAAAAGCCCTATTACCATCACTCCCTTACTGAGCTGGGTCCTGAACTTACAATTCCATACTGCTCCGACATCTTTCTTGGTATTTTCTATGGCCTACGCACTGTTAACAGTACCAATCAATCAGCAATGAACAAAGTGATAAGGAGTCCTGCCCTGGTAGAGTTCAGACAGCTAAGTCTCAAGAGCAACACTGAGCAGAATGTCAAAAGGCTACAAGAGCAGTAGAGAAGAGAAAAGGCAAAGTAATGTGGGAGACAAGAGCAGGCTCACAATACCTAACAAAACAGCAGTGCAGTGAGTGCTGGATGAGGAGAAAGCTCGGGAGACACTCATCTGTACCAGAGAGGTGGTACCCTAGCTGACTGTGCAGAGAGCCAACGAACCTGGCCAGAAGCACATGGGGAAGAAGGGCTTTCTAGGCCCTTCAAGGGAACCAAGAGGAGCAAAACCCAGTGTCTAGTGGATCTAGCTTAGGAGGGGAGTTATAGTCAGTAACCTTGAGAATGGTAGGAAACTCACAGAGAGGAAGTTGAAGGAACATTCCACCAGCTTCAGTGAAAGGTAACTATAAAAGTACCAGGCTGGGAGGAAAGACCTCCTGGGGGCTCCTGGGATCAGAAGGAAAGGGCAGGAGCAGAGCAGGGTAGGGAATGAGAGAGCAGGGCGGGCAGGGAGGATGCATCGAGAGGCCAGACAGATGCCATCTGGGCCACAAAAGAAAAGACAGAGTCTTTCCCTAAAATGGACAACCCTAAAAGAAGAGATCCTAGAGAAATTCGGGACATGCTAAATATGAAGTGCCTAGCAGTAGCCAGAAATGGAAAACTGGACTGAAGAAAAGCTAAACCTGGAGATGTAAACTCAAGACTCTACGAGAGGAAGTCAAGAGTATCAAAATGCATGGGCACTTCCCTTCCTGACCTGTCTCTGGATTATATTAGTTATAAAGAGCAGAAGAACCTGTAGTCATTTCCTTTTCCATAAAGAGCTTGCTTATATTAACACCACTATTTTTATGTTCATCTGCCTTAAGCATATATTGAGTCAATCACCCAGAAATATTCAAACACAGTTTAAGAATGAGGCAATTACAAGAATGGTGCATGTACAGACTATTTTCAGAAACACCGTTATAAGTCAAAAGTAGTCCAAATGTATTCCAAAGACTGGGCAGGTCAGACGTAGGGTGTAAATCTAGATCCAGACTATTGGGTTTGGGCCTATCCAGACTATGATCCAGAAATGAGCTCAAGCTGGACTATAGCGAGGTAGGGCAAAAGCCAGCATTCCTCAGGAACCGATTGCATCTGGCAGAAGAGACTTACAGCTCTCCAAAGACAGGTACCTATGCTTGCACATCAAAGTCCATGCGGCCACCAGGCTCCCTTAGGCCCAATTCACAAGTGCTTGTTGTACATTCCCAAGCCCTGCAGCTCCTCACCTTCTGTCTGACCTCCAGTCTCTACCCCTCCCTCACTCTCTCTCCTGCTGCCTCACCCTTCCCTGTCCTGTCACTCGCAGACAGCTGTGGGCATGTCCACTGGGCTGCTTTCTCTCTCTGCTCTCGATCATTCACAATAACAGTCTTAACCATACTGCTGAGTCGGCAGTTTCTTTAATGCCCCCTCTCACATGAACTATTTGGAATTCCTTCACCATTTTCTCCAACTAGAGAAGCACTGTGGGAATCTCAGCCTTCATTTTTAATATCCTAATATTTCAGTAAGCTACAACAAACATATTTATGATAATAATTTCTTTTGAATGTAAAAGAAACCTAAGCAGCAAAAAAGAGCTACCCACAACAATCTTGTCACCTCACCTTAGAGGTCACACTTCGAGTCCTGCCTGGTTTGGATTTGACAGCAGGATCTCATGTAGCCTAGGCTGGCCTACAACTCACTATGTAGCCCAAGAATAATCCTGTATGCTGATCCTCCTGCCTCCACTTCCCAAGTGCTGGGATTACAAAGGTGTATTACCCATACCTTGCTTACAGTGTCTATCTCTTTTGTGCAGTTCTGGCCTAGATGTTACTCAGTTCACAGAAGATCTGGACTATTATATTGTTCAGATAAAAGTACACTAGGGCCAGCAAGATGGCTCAGTGGGTAAAGACGCTTGGTTCACAAGCCTGATGGTCTATTGTTTCTCTCCCAGATCCCATGTAAATATGAAAGGGGAGAAAACTCTAAAAACTTTTCCATACATGTGTGTTCTCTCTCTCTCTCTCTCTCTCTCTCTCTCTCTCTCTCTCTCTCTCTCTCTCACACACACACACACGCACGCACACATACATTTTTGTTTGGTTGGTTGGTTGGTTTTTGTTTGTTTTGTTTTGTTTTGTTTTTCGAGACAGGGTTTCTCTGTGTAGTCCTGGCTGTCCTGGAACTCACTTTGTAGACCAGGCTGGCCTCGAACTCAGAAATCCGCCTGCTGGGATTAAGGGTGTATGCCACCACTGCCCGGACACACACACACTCACACACACACACACACACTTTTAAAAAGCATTCTAAAGGGCTGGAGAGATGGCTCAGTGGTTAAGAGCACTGACTGCTCTTCCAAAGGTCCTGAGTTCAAATCCCAGCAACCACATGGTGGCTCACAACCATTCGTAATGAGATCCGACACCCTCTTCTGGGGTGTCTGAAGACAGCTACAATGTACTTACATATAATAAATAAATAAGTCTTTTTTAAAAAAATAAAAAGCATACTAGAAGCTATGCAATGAGAATACCCTCCTTCCTTGTTTATATGCAAACAAATAATAAGAGTTTTTCCATTCTGTACCATTTGAGAAGTAATCTGTTACTGTCTGTGGTGTGACTGTGCACACATGGACCGAATTTCTGATGGAGAATATCCTCAAAGGTATTTTCTTGAGGAACTGTCCTAATGACAGTCAGTTATAGCACTTCTCTTCCTAAACCCACTCAAGTTTCTTCTCCTCTCCCCCACTTTTCACAGATTCTTAAAACATTTCTACTAGGAAACTATTTTTTAAATTGTGCTCATGAGTAGAAACATTTATACAAATAGTGAGTTATCTAACAAATCAAAAAAAAAATTCTGTTGTAAGGTTACACACACACAAACATGTCTATGCAGAAAAATCTACTATATAGCTGGACCACTATTCATATTATGGGTTGCATGCTGTAACACACACATGCATGCACATGCACACTGTGAAAGCCTATCTAGTGTTCACCAACAGCATTGCTAGGGTTACTAGAACAGAGAGCTACAAAAGAAAAGATTCACAGCACTCCACCTGCCCACCTTCCTCTCCTTTCCCCTACTGTTTTCTTTCTGGGGCACTACTGTTTCCTGCCTCCTCCCTCCTACTATCCCATAGGCTGATGCACTAATGAAGGACTACTTCCAGGAGAATGGGTAACCCCCAAAGGCCTCTCTGCAGTCTTTAGCCAGCAGTCTTTCTCATAGCCACACAAATAGAGCCCTACGTACCTACCCATGTCCCCCCCTATGCTCTAGCCCCTCCTCTAGGCCATATAAAATAAGGGCAGAACCGGTACAACAGGCAGTGTGGAGTGCATGCACACCAGAGTTATGGGACCCTCCCCACTCTCACCCTATGAGGGGATGTCAACAGACAAGTTCAGCTTGGATGATCTTTCTGTGTTTACTTGTCTTGGGTTTTTTGTTTGGTTTTGTGGGATGGATGGATGGATGGATGGATGGATGAGTGAGTGGATGTAGACTAGGTCCCTCCTTGTAGACCTGGTTGTCCTAGAACTCACTCTGTAGACCATGCTAGTCTCAAAGTCAGAGATCCACCTCCCTCTGCTTCACAGGTGCTGGGATTAAGGGTATGTGCCACTATACTCAGTTTAGGTGTAGTCTTTTTACAAGCAGACACAGCTGAACTCCCAGAGATGGTCATTGTTTGGTTCAGAGAGGGTAGTCCTATCCAACAGTGGAGTCGCTGTGTTGCCCAGACTGGTCTTGAACTAGCCACCATCCTTTCAGATCAGCCTCTCAAGTGAGGAATTAAAAGGATGGGTCACCATGCCCAGATTATGTTTAAGGTTTTGACTTTTAGGTTTTTAATTTTAATGTTTAGGTTCTTAATTTTGTTGCTTCATACTTCACAAACTGGTCTTTCAGCTTTCAAACATATTTAAACACAGCACTAAATCCAATCATCATACATATTATTTTATTATGTCCAAGAATCCTTCCTAAAATTATATACTTTTTGAGACTGGTCTCACTAAACTCTCAAAGCTGGCCTTGAATTTATCATCCTCTTGCTTCTGCCTCCCAAGCACCTGACATTAGACCTAGCTTAGAAACTTGTAAACTACATGTGTGGTTTATGTTTGTGATTTCCATCATCTTCTTACCATGGAGTAAGACAATCAAAGAAACAAAGACAGACACAGTATCAAGAGGGAAAACTTCTAGTCTAGACCTGCATTAATGCAGAAACTTTCTGCTCTAAAACTGTAAGCTCAGCCGTTGTCTACTGCTCTGTTGCATGATTCATAATTCTGAGCACTGCACTGCAGGACCTAAGGACATGTCTACATAAACTGTGCACTTAATGTTTGTTTATACTTTCATGCAGTCTTTACATGATAACCCAAACTTACATTGATTTGGAAAAAGAATAGGGTATTTTATTTTCCAATTGGAAAGTAATTTCATGAGAACCTGCCCTAAGCAGCTGCTGCTTCCAGTTTAGAGCCTAAAAATTGCTGTTTCTTTTACAAGAATATAAAATGCCCTTTAGAAGTAACCACTAAACAAACAGAATCCCATGCTATTGTGGCTCTAAAGCCTCTTGTAAAGGTTTTTTAAAAGTCATAACAGGTTTAAATTGACCTCATGGAAAGAATCTGGCATTCTAAAACGATCTGATGACTCAAGCCTTCTTTGAACTCCCCAAGCCTCTTGTTGGAAATGCAATCAGACAGCCATGGCCGCTGGACTTTTCTCAGCCAGCCCAGGCCAGTGGCAGACATTAAAAGTACAACAGGAACAGCAGATGTAGGCTCCCCTAAATCACTAAGTGCTTTGTTTTGTTGTGTTGTTTTGTTTTGTTGGAGAGTATTTTGTTTTACTTTAGATATGGAGAAAAGAATGGGGCTAAGTGTTTTACTTCCACAATTGAGCAGAAAAGTATTTATTGGCTAAGTACTAACAGCCAATTCTTCCAGCCTAGAAATTAGGAGAAGCCTTACCAAAACCCAAAAGTTAAATCTTTAGATTGTTTCTATAGCCTCAGAGAAAATACTAAGGTTCATTATATTAAACTCTACCTGCCTTGCCTATGTGAGAGCCAAAAACCCAAGGGAAGTAGCTAGAAACAGCACCAGTCTCCAGAAGTAGCCATGGGCAGTCAACTGCTGTAGATACGGTATCCTGACATAGTAAAAGTAAATCTAGTAAATAGCCAAACAAAATGTGATAGGCTATGTTTAAGTAAAAACAGCAGACAGCTCTAATGCAGAGTACTCTAACTCCTTCTTTCTATCACTATAACCAACACCAGAAACCATTTATTATTTATGAAGAAAGAAAGAAAGAAAGAAAGAAAGAAAGAAAGAAAGAAAGAAAGAAAGAAAGAAAGAAAGTGGATTTGCCTCAGAGTTTCCAAGTTTCATTCCATAAGCCATTGACCACACTGCTGTGGGGTACGTGGAGAGGCATGGTGCCAAAATCACAAGGCAGCAAAAGCACCTTTGGCGAGTAGGCAAAAATGGAAGAAAGGAAGGCACTGGAACCCCACAATCCACTTAGAGGGCACATCCCAATGCTCCAAAGACTCCATCTTAAAACTTCCATCTCAGTTGTACAGTTCTGAGAAGGAAAAGCCTTTAACACAGAGATCTTTGGGACATGTTTAAGATTCAAACCACAGCACAAGGCTTCTGAACTTCAAGCACTAGTAGTAATCTCAACCTGATCATTCTAAATGGTGGGAGCCAGCTCTGGCCTGTCTACTAGTAGATGCCAATAGCATTTCCTCCTGTCCCACCTTCTACCTGCTCTCCTACCAGGTATAACAACCAGCTAAACTTCGACAAATGTCCTTTACAGGTCAGGGCATCCCTACCAGTTCTGCCAGCAAGATGGCTCACGACTAAGCCTGATATCTTGACTTTGGTCCCTGACTCATAAAGTAGAAACGATACAGCGGAAGTGCCACAGTAGAATGGACACAGAAAGCCCATTAAGAGATGACTATTTCCTTCTGGTCAAAAGAATTGAGATCTCTGAACTTGGTAAAGACTCCAGTTGGGCAGGTCAGTGACCTGGCTAAGGGACCAACCCTCAGATGCTGGGCTTACCTTAAGTCGTGCTAAGAGACAGGTAGAGTAATTATCTTCTGATTGAAATCATGGGCTTCTCCATCCCAGAATTCCAACCTCCTAGCTCAACCACACAGCTTAGTCTGCCTACTTTTCTGAATCACTCAGAAAAGCATGTTTCCTTCCCTCTCCTCCCTCTCCCCCTCTCCCTCTCTCTCTCTCTCTATCTCTCTCTCTCTCTCTCTCTTCTCTGGCACTTTGGGATTCCTTATTCTTTCTCTAAAGCTCTTGTCTCTCTCATGTGGTTGCTTGTCTGCCCTGGGGTGGGTTGTCCTCCACACCAACTTAACAAGCATGACTCCCCACCCCTTATCCAATCTCTTTCCTATTCTCCTTCAGGAAGCTGCTGAGATTCATGGCTTGCTTGCCCTGAGTTGTTTTTGGTTTTGTTTTTTTAAATGCTAATAAATTTGTCCTTGAGCTGCTATGAGTCTATTCTTAAATCTCTTATTAATGATATTAAAAACCTCAAGAAGGGTTTCTGATTTTCCCAGTTATCATTTGACAACCAAAAATGTACTCCCCAAAATGTCCAGTAACAGAGAGAACTTACTCACAGAGGTTGCCCCTTGACTTACACGCACACATACACACACACAAACGGGAGTTTTGGGAATCATTTTTATATATTTAGATGTTTTGCTTGCTATGTTTTGTCTATCCACCACATGTGTGAAGTGTCTGTGGAAGCCACAAGAGGTCCTTTTATCCCCTGGTATAGGATTTATGGATAGTTGTGAGCCACCATGTAGATATCCTCCCCCATCCCGGCCCTTTTTTTTAATAATTAAAAAAAAGGGGGGTTGGGGCTAGGTGAGATGGCTCAGCAGTAAAGGCATCTGACACAGCACTGACCAACTGAGTTCAATCCTGGGAGCCACATGGTCCCAGGAGAGGATCAATTTCCATAAACTGTCCTCTGACCTCCACATGTGCCAGATATAAATGTAATTTTTTTAAAACATTTCCCCAGGACATAGTGGTACACACATGGAATGCAGAGGCAGGTAGAGATTTCTGAGTTTGAGGCCAGCTTGATCTACTTAACCAGTCTCAGCCAAGGTATACAAGACAAACCAAACAAAATAATAAAAAATAAAAACACTGACAGGGAAAAAAAATAGAAAGTACCTGATAATAACAGGTGCTATAATAACAGCAGCCAATCAAAAGCAGCCTGCCTGTGTCTAAGTGACAAACTGCATCCCAGTACGCCGTCCGATAAAAAACTATTTCTCACAGAACATGTGATAATTACAGAACAGGAGCAAAGCATTCTGGGTTACTTGCCAGGCAAGCTCCAAATGGCTTGGGGTCTCCACCTGCCCTGGAAGCAGCGCTACCTACTTTAGTTACTCATTCTTTCTATAAACTTCTTTCAAATCTCATTAACCAGTAACGACAGGCAATTACTCAGAAGACATAAGCTAAAAGTTATCCTTTTTAAAATGTGTTTTGGGGTTAGAGATGTATCTCAGTTGGAAGCGTATTTGCCTGGCATGCATAAAGCTCTGGGTTCAATCCCTTGCACCTCATAACCCATGTTTGTTGGCACATTCCTGTAATCCCTGTGCTTAAGAGGTGTCATCCTCACTCACTGGCTCAGCAAGTTTCAGGCTAGCCTACATTACATGAAACTTTATGAAAAAAAATTGCTTGTTCATGTGTGCGTGAGTGTGAACACATGTAAGACCTGTTGGTGCACACCTGGTACCTAGCACTTAGGAGTCAGAGGCAGGACTGTTGCAAGTTTGAGATCTGGTAACCGCTCTACATAGAAAGTTACACACTAGATTTATTTAAGGAAAAAGTGGTCATCAAGATGCCTCAGGTAAAGGTATTTTGTTACTCAGTCCTGGGGGCCTGACTGCAATCCCAGAACCCACAAAGACGTGGAAGGACAGAAGTGGTGACCCACAAAGTTCTCATTTACCTCCACATGCACGTTCAGCACAAAGCCCACCCCCATACACTATACACTCACACAGTAATAGATATCTGCACAACAAGATAATAGTAACTGCTTTTTAAAGATTTTTTTTTTCCATAACAAAAATTAGAAGCCACTTTCTAACCTTTCAGTCCACAAACCTCAACAGGCTGAAGAGATCAGGTGAGAGCATGCTCACCACCCTGCGAACAATGAACCCACCCCCCCACCCCCCACCCCCCGGTATCTGTCAACACGCACACACCAGATTGCTTTTCTAGAAATTTATCCTGCAGCTTTTTCACCCATGCATACACTGAAATACACACTAAACCATTCCTTCCGATATTCTTTAAACAGAAACAAATTAGAAATAACCAAATGATTTTCAGTATGTTCCCACATGGAAAAACTGTATAGCCACTTAGCAAGAAAAAAAGACAAATCTTTAATTGAGATTAAAATATCCCCTAGAAGTATTTAGAGTGAGTATATGACTACCATCTTATTTTTGTAAAACATAAATATAAATATACATATATATGGACAAAGAAAAAGTCCTAAAATGGATGTTAATTTACTGAATTTGGACAAGCATATGTTTAAGCCATTTGTTTTTTCCAAGACCCAAACTTTAAACTTCAAACTATCTTCACTGTTCAAATTTGTCTCAAACTCCCATTGGTTTTTGTTATGCCACGCACTGGGATGTGATATCACTAATATCAATATGATGACAGTGCTGGGCTCTCAAAAGAAAGCCTCTGTAATTAAATATACTGAGTCAACCTCCAAGAATCAAGACCCCACATAGCTGGGCGCCGCGAGGCCAGCTTGGGCTGCCTGAGCATCAGGCTTTACAAAATGGAGCCCAGGGCTAGGAATGCAGCTCAGTAGAGAGCATGGCATGCCTTCACCCTAGACTCAGTCCCCAGCGGATGGGAGGAGGAGGAGCTTAAATCAGTAGAATGTCTGACTTTTATAAATGTTTAATAAATTAGTTATGCTTCAAGTTAATCGAATCTTTGCATATGATCTTAGATTTTCAAGATTCCTTTTTGCTCAATTTATTAACCAAAAGGATCAAAACTGATTGATATATTTCTTCTTCTTCTCCCACTTAAATTGTGAAAGAATAATCAAAGCCAAATGTCCAAAAGACTGACAAACCTGACAACAAAAATTTAAATCTCAAGACTGGATTTGAAATAATCGTTTTATCAAGGCACACAGTAAAAACAGTACTCCAGTGGGTTTTTCTGGTTTTAAAATACACATTTCAAAACAAACTGTTAAGCACTCACCATGGTAGCTGCGCCTTTAAACTGCCCAGTGCTCTCCCTTGCCCCACCTCTAGCCAGTTTAACTGCTTCTAAGTGCAACATTCTAAGCTGCTGACAATGAACTAATCACTCTCTCTCCTGCTTGTTTTGTTGTTTTCCACAACATTTTGACCTTTATTCAGCTGCTATCATCACAAACATACACTGTCCATCTGATACCATTTCAAGGCATTTTATAGAGATACATAAATATGAACATCTTCCTTCTCCAGTGAAAGAGTGAGGCAAAGAACTCTGACTACCTCACCCACTCAGAGCCCTGGGTCCAGGCTGGCTCCAAGAGACTTTATAAAACCGGTGCCCCAACAATACCACGGGGTCCTTCTCTTCCTTGACTCTGAGCACTATCTCTGGAGTAGGCACACAAAACCAAAAGGAGCTATCAACCACACCTAGCGGCATACACCAGGAACCCCAGAATTTGGAAGGCAGAGGCGGGGGGACCAGAAATTCAAGGCCAGCCTGGACCAAGGGAAATTTTGTCTAAACAAAAACAAGCAATACACACATACATATACATACATATGCATACATACATACATACATACATACATATATAAAAGCATTGTCCTTCTGAGACTGGCTTAAACACTGATGTCATACATAAATTTATGTAAGTAAAATCTCTCTAAAGGAATGATGGAGGCTAATGGGATGGGAAAGGAGAAAGAGGGACTGGGGAACATGTTCACATGTATTTACATGCACCTATGAAACCATCCTTATGGATCTCAGGACCCATGCCAACTTTAAAATATAAATAAAAAAACAGGGGATCTAAAGAATATTGGGTAAGTAACTTAAATATAACAGATCTGCTCAGTTTACTAGGAGACTATAATGGTGAACCAAAGATCAACGCACACTATCACAGGACCCACTCAGCAAACAGCCAGAAGCATTCCAGTACTATTCAATACTTCCTTTGACATAAACTTTAGCAAATGTTATTTTCCTATTTACTTAGAAGAGAACATATTTGTTGTTTGGTAAAGTTTTGGGCAACCACTGACTCTGCCAACTTAGTAAGCAAAACTAATCATCCTAAGAGAAACAAAGCTACAATCTTTTCTCACAGCATTTTAAGTAGGATGAAAGGACCTGCTGGGGTTCCATGAGATAGATGACTTCCCAAACGCACAAAGTCTTGGGCACTGGAAACCTTGGTTGATGGCTGCTTGGGAGGGATCAGATGTAGCCTTGTTAGAGAAGGTGTGCCACTGGGGTGGTCTTGAGGTTTCAAAAGCCTCCTTCCATCCCCAGTACATTTTCTAGGCTTCCTTTTTGTGGCTTGGGATACGAGTGCTCAGCTGTTCCCCATTATGGTGGTGATGGAATCTTACCCCTCTGAAATTGTAAGGCCCAAATAAGCTGTAAGGCCCTCTAAAAGTTGCCCTAGTCAAACCTTGTGTTTTATCACAGCAACAAAAAAAGTAACTAATACGGGATTCAAGAGCTTTATTCCCATGATTTTTGTTTTGTCTTAACTCTTTTACAGCAGGCTACATTCTGTGAACAAGCAGAGGTTGCTTAAGTTCTCTAAGTGCCGCTTCCAGTAAAACGGCACATCCATGCATACTTGAAGACAAAGGTACGAGAGACCACGTCACTGATTTCTTGCTGTGTTTCCTAGAAGAGGGTGTTTCTTGATCTTTCCAAATGTGAACCTTGAGAAGATTTTAGAAGACCTTAGAACCATAGATTATAAACTCTTATAAATTTCAAGAGCTTTATAAATGTAAAAATATTTTTAAATAAGTCTTTATTAATCCCACATCACTATGTACATTTAAATGATGTTAATACATTCACACTTGACACCTATCATTTATTTAGTCTCTAATTTAAGGATATGTTTTGGGTGGATGATGGACCCTTATAAAAATTCCCTACATCTTTCCACCTTTTATGGCCCATAATTGACTACCATGTCACAATATGAGATAGAAAACCACCTAATTACAAGCAAAATCTCTTAAAATACTTGAAATCTTAAGGGAAAATTTATTCTGTCAATCGCAAAAGCTTTTCTCCCATAAGACTACAATCTTATTATGTCACAAAAAAATAACTTATATACAGGCACTTACTTTCTAGACAATTTGGCACCGGGAGCAAGGGAGCACAGGGAGCACGGGGAGTGGAAATGGGGTTGGCTCTAATACAACCCTGACCGGTGTTTGAGAATGCCCTTGACCTCTTAATCCTTACACCAGTCTACACTTCCCAAGTGTCAGCATTACAGCTGTGTGCCACCATACCTGCCTTTTATAAGTAATTTTTACAGAGAAGGAACCACTCAGTTAAAAATACCTCAGAACACAGAATTGCTAAAAATTTTGAAGGTATTGAAAATAAAGTTACCTAAAGAAGAGAATGCACAAGATGTCAGAAATGTAAAAACACACTTCAGTAGAGAACTTAAATGGCTATGGTATCGACAATGGAAAAGAGTACTGCAGACATTTAGATGGTTAGTCCACAGCCTTCCCTACTGGCACATGTGGTTGTAGGACAATGCATGTGTGTGTGCCTGTCTGCCTGCCTGTCGGTCCATCTGTCTGGAAGCTGGAGACAGAACCTAGGGTCTTGCATATTCTAGGCAGATACTCTTCCACTAAGAGTGACTGTATCCCTACCATCACCAATCTTTTGAGACAGGGTCTCAATTGAGCTCCACGAGCTGGCCTAAGCTCACTCTAGCTCACGCAAGCCTCCCAAAATAGCCGGGACTCCAGCACATGCCACTCAGCTGCTTCTCGTCACCATGAGAAATGGACCAAGCAACTCTCCCTCTGGATGAGAGCCACAGGTAGTCTAGGCCAACTGCCTCGAGTTACAGATGTGGAAACCGTGACCCAGAAAGAGTAAACACAACTTACATTTATTCTTCAGAGAAAGCTCAGCAGAGCCCTGTTAAGTCCTAATCTCAGAGTTATGGTTCCAAGGTCAGTGATTCCAGTTTTTTGTCTGGCATTCTGCAATCTCTCTTAGATGCTTTAATCTAGATGTGATTAGTATTTACGTTGAACTTTATTTTTAAAATGAATTGCTATTTTCAACAGTTTTTTTTGAAGTCCCATCAATCACTCAAGTGAAACATTGACTGTGTTGAAGGTGATGATGATATGAACGTTTTGGACACCATGAATTTTTCTTAAAGAATATAAGGGCCGGGTGTGGTGGCGTACACCTTTAATCCCAGCACTCGGGAGGCAGAGGCAGGCGGATTTCTGAGTTCGAGGCCAGCCTGGTCTACAAAGTGAGTTCCAGGACAGCCAGGGCTATACAGAGAAACCCTGTCTCAAAAAAAAAAAAAAAAAAATATATAAGACATTTTTGATCTTAGAAAAAAATATGAAAGGAAAAATATTTTTTGTTTTATTTTGTTTTGTTTTGAAATTACTCTCAAAAGCAACTTTTGAGGAAACAAACTCACTTTAATAAAAGTAGAACTTGGCTTTTAAAAACAAGTGCCCTAGATTTACTTTAACTAAATCAGATGAGAACATCATCTCTCATACAAATAAATACACTGAGGTGCCAAATGAGGACACATAATTATACTGCCAAAATGCTGCAGCTTTTTTCTCTAGCTTAAGTCACTGTGAAAGAACAGAGTTCGATAATGACTAAATTCTTAACTCAGGATTTAGAACTACAAAGGAACTGGTCGAAGTAACTGTTTCTATGTACCTGAAGGGTAATTGACAACAACACAGACAGAATAAACATCAACATAGAAGACCAAGAAATGAATCAATTAGAAATTATGGAGTCCTTACTAGGGTATGAGTAGCCCTGAATGCTCTCCATAACTCACTTATCCACCACACACACTACGATCATCTCCCTCCCACTTTACAAATTAGAGGCAGAGTCAAGTTAGAAGACAAATGCATCAGTGACACTTGCAAAAGGAAAGCCAAGATATAAACCTAGTCACTGCATCCCTACAGTCTGCAGAGAAAATGTTTAAAAGTCACATAAGGAATGGTGACACTTTTATACAGAATGTGCAGAACACATAAACCTAAGGATGCAGAAAGTAAGGTAACTGCAGAGGCCAGGAATGGGTAGCACTTGATAAACCCTGGTAAACTGACTGTCTGTGTTATGTGTCTCTGTCTCTCTGCCTCTCTCTGTCTCTGTCTCTGTCTCTGTCTCTCTCTCTCTCTCTCTCTCTGCCTCTCTCTGTCTCTGTGTCTCTCTCTGTCTCTGTGTCTCTCTCTGTCTCTCTGCCTCTCTCTGTCTCTGACTCTCACACTTTCTCTCTCTCTCTCTCTCTCTCTCTCTCTCTCTCTCTCTCTCTCTCTCTGTGTGTGTGTGTGTGTGTGTGTGTGTGTGTGTGTGTGTGTCCCTCCCTTCTCTCAGTATAACACCAGAGCCTTATATATCTATATGTCTACCACTAAGCCAGGAAGACAATTTCATTTTGAGATGATAAGAACATCCTAAATTTGGGTCATGATGATGGTTATACTCTCTGAATACTCAAGAAAAGCTAAAAAACTGTACATGTTAAATGACTAAAGTGTATGATTTGTGAACAATATCCCAATTAAATAAGGTAATAATAAATAAAAATGAAGCAGGGCGTGGTGGCGCATGCCTTTAATCCCAGCACTCGGGAGGCAGAGGCAGGCGGATTTCTGAGTTCAAGGCCAGCCTGGTCTACAGAGTGAGTTCCAGGACAGCCAGGGCTACACAGAGAAACCCTGTCTCGAAAAACTATAGATAGATAGATAGATAGATAGATAGATAGATAGATAGATAGATAGATAGATAGATAAGATAATGATAGGGGCTGTGAATGTAGCTTATTGGTAGAGTGCTTGTCTCACATGTGCAAGGCTCTGGAGTTGATCCCAGCACTGCAAATTATACGTTTTCATATTTTTATAATAGATATATAATAATGAAATAAATTCAAATATTTAGAATTATTTACGAGATCATGAGCACATATGAATATAGACACTACCACCACCACAGGCGTAATGAACTTAAAGACACTACACTAGAATGCTTGAAGTGATAAAATCATGTTTGCATCCATCTATGTGGTATGAGAATGAGGCTAAAGAGATAGCTCAGTCAATAAAATGTTTGCTATGCAACTATGAGGACCATGGTTTGACTCCCAGAATCCACTTAAAATGCCAAGAGTGATATATGAACTAGTAATCCCAGCCCTGAGTAGGGCTGAAACTAGCAGATCCCTGGAGTTCACTGGCCACCAAACCTAGCCACTATACAAGCTCCAGACCAATGATAGACCCTGTCTCCAAAAGTAGAATGGCCCTGTAAAATGACAGCCATGTTTGACCTCTGACTTTCCAACACACACACACACACACACATCTGAACATGTGTGTGTATGTATATATAAACACACACATACATGTACACACACAGGGGAGGGTAGGGGTTGTCAAAGATGCAAAGGAAATTGCTGATGTAGTTTCTAAGACAGGTCTCACTATGTACCCCAGGCCAGCCTTTAATTTTCAACGTGGCCCAGGCTAACCTAAACTCGTCATCCTTTTACATCGTCGTCTCAGATGCTGGGATCACAGACTGGTGCCACCATCTCCAGCTCCCAGTGCTCTCTGTGTGATGGCACACACCTACAGGAAGGCTGACACAGGAAGATGATAAGTTTAAACCCAATATTCTGGGGTGGGGTGTTTGGTTTGTTTGTTTGTTTGTTTGTTTGTTTAAAAAGAAAGAACCCCTTAGGCTGCTGTTGTAAGGTTACAGAAAAGTGGCACCTCCAAAGGATACTGAAAGCTGTTATCTGGCAAGAATTTAGCAGAGAAAAGCAAGAGAGGTGTCGACTAATAGGGCAGAAACCAGAGGCAGCAGAAAAATCCAGGACTCAGAACTGGAGATTAATTTACTCAACAAGGTAAGTTCCTGCCAGGGAACAGAGAAAAATTAGGAAGGAAATGAGGCAGGACTGTAAATTTTACCCATCAAAGTGATGTTTTCTTGCTGAGTCTAGACCTATCTTATTGCTAGACTAATTTGATTCAAAGGGTCTGGGTTCCTGCGGAAGGTTTCACACAGGCAGAAAGCAGCAAACTCCTGTGTCATTTTATGTGCTGACATCAGCCAGCAGTTATATGGATTCTTGTTTGCTTGGAAGCCAGAAAGGATGAGAAGGCAACCTGGCAACTGGAGAAATGTGTACAATAAATCATTTTCCAAAATGCAGGGGTTGAACTTAAACACTTTCCTCAAACTATGGCAAAGAAACATTTTGGGCTCAATTCTTTTAATTTTCCCATAAACAACACACAAAAACTTCAAAAAATAAAAAATAAAAAAAAAAGAAAATACAGAACACCTGAAGAGTTCTCAAAATAGATACATGATTTAGACATACTGCTCAGACCAAGAGTTCCCTGTCCTGGAGAT
Organism: Mus minutoides; assembly: GCA_902729485.2. Classification (NCBI taxonomy): domain Eukaryota; kingdom Metazoa; phylum Chordata; class Mammalia; order Rodentia; family Muridae; genus Mus; species Mus minutoides. Next base: position 273,922 of record LR750019.1, read on the forward strand.
CAACAAGGCAGAGTGTGAGCAGAAGCTGGGTGACCCACTAGGTGAGTGATCACTCAGTGTGGCCTCCCCATCAGGTACTCACAAGGATGGCCTGCTGTCAGGTCTAGGCAGGCTGCTAATCACTAAGCAGAGGAAGACAGTGGGGATTTGAATAAGCAATGTCGCAACGGTATATGAAGGCCTGGTCTCCAGCTGCTGATCCTATCTATCGCAGGGAGGTTTAGGAGGCTTGGCTTGGCTGGGGGCATCTTAGCAATGGACTGGGCTTTGAGAGCTTATGTCCCTGCCTTAATTCTAGCCCACTACACTCAAGCTTGCATTGGAGGGTGGATGTGAGAAGGCAGACTCCTCCTGTTGCTGCCATGCCAGCCATTTGCTGCCAGGCCTCCCAACAGGACTGATTCTTGTCCAGTGGAGTTGTACGTCCTAACAAACCCTTCCTTCTCTAAATTGCTTTCTGGCCTTGGTATTTCATCACAGACGCAGAAAAGTAATATAACAGTCCACACTCTGTCTATAGCTTAAAGATAGAGCATGGGCCTAGTATCCATGAATCCCTGGGTCTGACCCCAGCACTGAAAGGAGAAAACTGTTTTCAGAATTACTTTCAAGATCAGGAGCTCACACAAATATTGACAACACACCGTCCTCTGCCCCATCTTAAACATAATATATTGTTTTAATTTGTACTTTTTCTGTACTCTCTTTAGGAATGCAACATTCAGAAAAACTTAGCTCAAAGGTTCTAACTGAGAGGCCTAGGAAATGGCTCAACACCTGCTGCCAACATGGTAGAAAGAACGGTTGCCCTCTAACTTTTGTCTAAACACCGCAGGATGCACATGTAAGCACACAAAATGCAAGCAGAGTGTAATTTAGAAAAGCAAGGTTCTAACTGAAAGGGTTACTTCATTTTCGTAAGACAACTTACAACCAACAGCATTTTTATGTCAGTGGGTCTTAAAATATTACTTATAGTTTTAAAGTTTAATTATGTGCCTGTTCTGGGTATATGCATGGGAATGCAGCAGGTGTCTGAGGAAGCTGGCAGTGTCAGATCCCCTGAAGCTGGAGTTACTACAGACAGTTATGTAGGTGCTCAGGATAAAGGCAAGCATCTAGCATCTCTCTAGCCCCTTCCAGCACTCCTGGTAACACAGTCAGGGATGACAGCAAACACCTGCAACCCCAGTTCTCAGGCACTAAAAGAAGAACAGCAATTTTAACAACAGGCTGGAAGGCCAGCCTGGTCTGGTCTACACACTGAGCTCCAGGACAACCAAAACTACAGAGAGGGAGGGAAGGAAGGGAGGGAGGGAGGAAGGGAGGGAGGGAGGAAGGGAGGAAGGGAGAAAGGGAGAAAGAGAAGGAGGGAGGAAGAAAGAGAGAGGAGAGAGAGAGAGAGAGAGAGAAAGAAAGAAAGAAAGAAAGAAAGAAAGAAAGAAAGAAAGAGAGAGAGAGAGAGAGAGAGAGAGAAAGAGAGAAAGAGAGAAAGAGAGAAAGAGAGAAAGAGAGAAAGAGAGAGATAGCCTGGGATATATAGGAATACAGGAAGTTTCAAACCAGCCTGGGATACATAGTCAAATCCTGTTTCAAAAAGCAGAAAAAAAAAGAGGAAAAAAAAAATCAACAACAACTAAAAAAACCACAAATGAGCACACACCTATCATCCCAGCACTGGTAAGGTTGACAGGATGTAAGAAGTTCAAGGTCATTCTGCTAATATTCAGTAAGAATAAGCCACAGGAGCCCTTGCCTCAAAATATTTTCTTGGAAAACAAAGGCTAGCTGGACATTGTGTGCACACCTTTAATCCCAGTACTCGGGAGGCAAGGCAGATGAACATCTATCTGTGGGTCTACACAAGGAGGTCCAGGAGAGCCAGGAAGATGCTGAGACCCTATCTAAAAACAAAACAAAATAAAAAGGGTAGAACAGTTGTGTGTACCTGAAGTCCCAGACAGTCAGTAGGCTAAGGAAAGCAGACTATTTGAACTTACAAGTTCAAGACTGGCCCAAACAATATTCTGATACCTCAGCCTCAAAACACACAAAAATAGCAGAGGGTCAACACATGCTATCTACAATGCATAATCCTTCAATGTTGGGTTTTACTAGTAAAACAGGGCAATATATAAAGATAGTCCAATGCACGAACAGACCATAAACCAAGAACTACACAGTAAACACCTACAAGAACCACACAGAAAAGCTGGCAATATGCTAGCACACACACACACACAGTAGGATTTACAGGAAGGCATCAGCTAGACTAGACAGAAAAAGCTTTCAAGAAACCTATCTCTTAAACTGAGCCCTACAGAGACAGAAGAGGGAGTTCCTTCTTGAGGGAAATGAGCAGGGCAAAGACACCGAAGCCATCAGAATGCGTGGCCGCAAGCTGGGGACAGGCCAGCTGGTCCATGCAGGATTAAAAAGAAAGCACTGGGACACATCCAAATCCATGTCTGGTCTGTGGCTCCCAGCCAAGCCATCTGGCCTGCACATCCCCAGGTGAGATCCCCCAAATGAGAGCCACAGGAGAGTGCAGACCAAGAGCAACCGAGACTGATTCCCAGGAGACTTAGTCACAGTCATTTACCAACAACTGTCACAGGGCAAAGAAGAGGCATAAGGAATGGGCAAAGGCAGGAAATTTCAATCCCGTGTGAGCACTGCAGGAGCCACTGCTAATGCTTCCTACTACTACCCTGGCCCAAAAGCCTTCAGTGTACTTACTGTATACTATAATGAATCTCATCTCTGCATAAATAACATGCCTCCTAGTGTAATGAGGAGAGTTAGGTAAGGCCCTTATTTAAGAGGTCCAAGCAACAGAATCTGAAGCAGACATTTGGGAAAATCCCAACTAATGCAAGCAGCATCCTCTCAACCCCCCAAATATGCTTTGCTAAGAAAGGCCAAAACAAAACAAGCTCTTTGAAGTTCTGATTAAGAATGCAGTTCCAAAATCACTTCAGAGTCCTCTGAGTCCAGATCTGAATACCTCAGGTCATTACTCAGAAAGGAGGTCTTTTGGAAGGGCTTCAAGCTACTCCCAAATGAAGAACCTACCACAGGTAGACGTTCTCAGCACACTGCCTGAGCAGACCCCTGCACACAGGTAAGACCTGTACTGTAAATGTAAAGAAGGGTCTACTTCAAAGTTCTCATTTCCCTAAATGCCCCTTAGCTTTTCCTGCCAAAAGTTTTTCCTTGACACCAACTTTAAACATTCCCCATCCTGCGGGGCAGTGGTGGCACACACCTTTAATCCCAGCACTCAGAAGGCAGAGGCAGGCGGATTTCTGAGTTCGAGGCCAGCCTGGTCTACAAAGTGAGTTCCAGGACAGCCAGGGCTACACAGAGAAACCCTGTCTCGAAGAAAAAAAAAAAAAAAAAAAAAAAAAATCCCCATCCAAGAAGTTCATCAAGTAACTCTTGAGAACTTTTGACTCACCATGTAAGGTGCTTCGGAGATATATATTGAATGAGTGTCTGTGTGTGTGTGTGTGTGTGTGTGTGTGTGTGTGTGTGTGTGTGTACATTTACTGTTGATTCTTACATATCATTGTTACTTAGGTACTCTAGTAATTCATACCTTCTGCATTCAGCAAATCCCCTAGACAGGGTTACCAGGATGAACAAGTGATACCACATTCTTCCCTCCCATAAATGTAACTAATGTCAGGAAGCTGGAAAGATTAAGAACTAAAGTAATCAGGAAGTGCTTCAGAGAAAGACAGGAAATCTACAGTGTTTTATAGATCATCTCACTGGGTAACTCCCAAGGAAGGGTTTTAAGAAGCCTTTAGAGTTTACAGCTCTAAAGGGTGATTGAAATTAATGATGACTGCCTGAAAATGAGGAATGGCATACACACAACTATTAGCAAAACACACACACACTAATGAATAAATTGTAGCATGCACAGAGCTAGATAACAATAACTTGACTGTAAATAGAATGCTTTGCTCTTACCTCAGATCTCCAACCTCTTTTCCACACTCAAGCAGCCACCCAAGGGAACTGTGTTCCTGGAGCCAGCCCATCTCCAGTCACTGATAACGTCCAGCTCCCCATGGCTGCTGAGTACACACTGCAGCTCTGCACCCCTCTAGATCAAATGCCTCCCTTCACGTGACAACGGCCACAAAGAGATCCATGCACTGCCACTTTACACTCAGCCACCGTCCTGTGCCAGAAACCCAGCCATGCACTAAAGGTGGAAGGCTTATAAAACCCAGGAAGCTGAGGAAGGAGAATGGTGAGTTCAAGGCTAAGTAGACTGACTCAAAACTTTAAAAGACAAGGAATATTGTAATGTGAAAAAACTATATACCTTTAGAATCTAAAACAGGAAACTCTGTAAGAAAAAAAAAAACCTAGGGGGGTAGCAACATAGTGGTGCACTCCTTAGATCCTAGCACTCAGGAGGGAGATGCAGATGGATCTCTGAGTTCAAAGTCAATCTGGCCTATAGCACCGGCTCTAGGACAGCCAGAACTACACAAAGAAACCCTGTCTTTGAAGAAAAGGAAAGAGAAAATAAAAAGAAAGAAAGAGGGAGGGAGGGAGGGAGGGAGAGAGGGAGAGAGGGAGAGAGGGAGAGAGGGAGAGAGGGAGAGAGGGAGAGAGGGAAAGGAAAAGGAGAGAGGGAAAGGAAAAGGAGAGAGGGAGAAGGAAAGGAAGGAGGAAGGAAAGGAAGGAGGGAGGGAGGGAGGGAGGNTTAGAGCACCCGACTGCTCTTCCGAAGGTGATGAGTTCAAATCCCAGCAACCACATGGTGGCTTACAACCACCCATAACAAGATCTGACGCCCTCCTCTGGTGCGTCTGAAGTCAGCTACAGCATACTTATGAAGAATAATAAGAAATGAATCCTTGGACTGGAGAGACCAACCGGAGCAAGTGAGGCTGTCCGGCGAGTGGAGCCGAACGGGGTCGGCCAAAGCAAGCAGGGACGGCCGGAGCTAGCGGGGCCGGGGCCAGAGCGAGTGGGGCCAAACGGGAACGGCCGGAACGAGGGGGGCCAACCGGAGCAAGCGGAGCCGATCAGAGCGAGCCGGGGCGTACGGGGGCGGCCGGGAGCGAGTGGGGCTGGCTAGAGCGAGCAGAGCCAGCGGGAGTGAGCGGGGTTGACTGGAACAAGGAAAAAATAATAATAATAATAAATTAATTTTAAAAAAAAAGACTGTGTCACATGCACAACAGGCAAAGCTACATTTTGGAGTGGCTGGGATGGAGATAGCAGGAGGCTATAGAATTTTAGAAGAGATGAAAATGATTTCAAATTGAGTAGTTGTGATGGTTCTACAACCCTGTGAATACTCTGAACTGAGAATATACTTGAAACAGGAATATTGTGTGCTAATAAAGTTGTAACAAAAGAATGTTAAAAAGCAGCAAAAAGGAGGCTGGAGGCCTGCAAGATGGCTCAGCAAAAAGGTGCTTAACAAGTCTAATATCCTGAGTTGGATTCCCAGGACCCAAGAGTGAAAGAAGAGAACCAATTTCTTCAAGTTGTCCTCCCTCTTCCCTCCACCCTCACACACACACACTCACACACTCACACACACCACTGCACATAAAGGGTTGAGTACTTTAGACAATGAATGCTAGAGGATGAGAAAGGAGCAGAGGGAGTGGTCGGAAGGAAACACACTGCCCACAGCAGGACAGGTCCATCACTTCCTGTTTCATGTCCCTCACTGCAGGCTGGGAGGAAATATCTCAGCAGCTCAGAAGAGCAAGCAGTGGTGGACACTGCAGGGCTACTTTCAAAAAGTCCCCAGTGCATTACAAAGAAGAAGCAAGAAGCTCTGCTTCCCTCCACAAGCTCTTTCCTATTGGCCAGTTACCTGCAGGAATACTTTCAGAAGCCAGAGGACAAACTAAAGCCCCTCCTGCTGGGACAATCAGTTTACTGACCGCACCAGGTCTTAGAATGAAAAGAAGCTACAGGTTGAGAATCTAACTTGCAAGTCTAAGGTTTTTTGTAAAACAGGTTCTACTACATAGCAGTCAGTCTCCTGAACCCCAGGATTACAAGCATGTGCCCCCATACTGGACAATGGAAATCAAGTCTCTGCACGCCAAGGTGACTGTTTATTAAAAACTGAATTCTGTACAATCTTATGACAGGTACTAATCTAAAGTAAGGGCACCAAAAAAAATCATCTTTTGTGCATATAAGGTGTATGTATAACACAAGTGGATTCCCTGTTTAAACTCAAGTCCCACCCTCATTCTGTATATACAAATATTCCGAAATCAGGGAAGGGAGTATACCAGAATTCCAAAAGAATATTAAATCAGAAACACTTCTAGCCCCAAGCATTCTGAATAAAGGATACTCGATCTGCACTATATTAGGAAATTCAGAAGTTTCTGAATTTTCTAAACAAAAATAAGTCTTCAAACAAGAGGACTACTGTGGTATGTATGAGTCTCTTGTGCCTAGGGGCACTGGAGCAGCTCAATTGGAAAAGCATCCACCTGGGGATGTAACATGGAGAAGTGCATGCTCCTACACCTCTAGCACACTCTTCTTTGAAGAATCCTAGCTTGAGTAGCTCCTGGTTGTCCTTGCCCAAGGCTGCACGCTCTACTCCTCTCACCACTGCCCCTGTAAATACTCCATGGTTTTCTTTCCCTTCTAGGCCTCTGCTACCACATGTGGTTGTTTGAATGAAAGATGTCCCTGTACTCTCAGGCATTAGGACACTTAGTCGCCAGTTGGTGGTACTATTTGGAGAAGTTATGGAACCTTTATGAGGTGGAGCCTTGCTGGAGAAGAAACATCCCTGGGAGTGAGCTCTGAGAGTATGTAGCCTGCCCCACTTCATTAGTTCCCTGCTCTGTTTGTGGTTAAAAGACATGATCTCTCAGCTTCCTACTACAACCACCCTGTCTTAGGGTTTTACTGCTGTGAGCAGACACTGTGACCAAGGCAACTCTTACTTATAAGGACATTTTTTTTTTTTTTCCGAGACAGGGTTTCTCTGTATAGCCCTGGCTGTCCTGGAACTCACTTGGTAGACCAGGCTGGCCTCGAACTCAGAAATCCGCCTGCCTCTGCCTCCCGAGTGCTGGGATTAAAGGCATGCACCACCACGCCCGGCTACTTATAAGGACATTTAATTGAGGCTGGCTTACAGGTTCAGAGACTCAGTCCATTATCATCAATGGCAGCATCCAGGCAGACATGGTGCAGGAGGAGCTGAGAGTTCTACATCTTCATCTGAAAGCCACTAGAAAACTAGCTTCCAGGCAGCTAGAACAAGAGTCTTAAAGCTTACAATGACATATTTTCTACAACAAGGCCACACCTGCTAATAGTGCCACTCCTAGAAGCATGCATATTCAAACCACCACACACCACACACCACACCTGCTGCCATGCCTCCCCAACCCCCATTACTGACTCTCTCTCTGGAACCAAAAGCCAAAGTAAACTAAACTCTCCCGTAAGTAACTTTTGGCTATGGATTTTTATCATAGCTATAAATGCTGTAGCCTCTTGCCTCTGCCTGGTACCATTCACAGTGCCACCCTCACACACCCTCCACCTTCTTCTAGGGCAGGGGTTCTCAACCCATTTTGAATAACCTTTTCTAAGAGGTCACTTAAGACCATCAGAAAACCTATTTATATCATGATTCATAACAGTAGAAAAACTGTAGTTATGAAGTAGAAACTAAAATAATTTTTTTGGCTGGGTGTCACCACAACATGAGGAACTGTATTAAAGGGTCCAGCATTAGGAAGGTTGAGAACCACTGCCCTAGGGCCCAAAGAGTCACTAAGACTGCGCTTTGCACTGCCCACTGAGCCCTTGTGGAGTCATCACATCCTAAAGAAACCATCTCCTCTAAATGTCAGCTACCCTGCATCTACTACATGCCTGTGGACAGTGGGGCTTTCACACCGTCTGCCTGGGCTTCAGAGCACCCACAGCATTGGCAGTACCAAGAATTCCTGGCCAGGAGTTTTCCCAGACAGCACCCTGGGCTGCTGGGCCTTCTCACTCCACTGTTCTCACCCTCCATTGCTCTGGTCAAATGATTCAGGAAGCTGGGGAGTCCATGATGACAATTCCCTATGGTTTCTATGCTGGCTTCAACCATGTCATCAACTGCACACAGGCCATCAATTTCCCCATCCTGAGGCACATGACTGGCAAAGTAAACTCAGTGAAGCTGCCAGGCCAGGGTCAGCTTCTCCACAGCTGTCTTCACGTACATCCTGCAACCAAATCATGAGCTATGCAAACAGAGTAGACAGCTGTGGACTATCTGGAGCCCATGACACCTTCCAGGCAGACACTAACTACATGGCAAGACCTTCATACATCCAAGAAGGCTCTGATGGGCCTAGGGCATTTCCTGTTTCACCAGGACACAAGCCCTTTCTTCCTATGGCTACAGACAATGAGATCTACAACACCCAGTTGTTCTCAGGGCTGCAAACATTAAGTGCCAAAAATGCTAATACCCAGCCTAGAACTTCAACCCATAGATCCCAACACAGCCTCATTATCCACCCTGGATCCATCTTCCCCACATCACTACCTATCAACTAGCAGACTGGTCTTAAACACTGTCCCTTTGAACTGAGTACAGGAGCCAACTGTCAAGCGTCCAGCTCAGAGGTACCTGTTGGCAGGACGGTGGATACAGCCCTGGGCCCAGAGCTTCAACCTCAATCTGCACATGAATTTCTGATGCCCGGCACTGTATCAGTGATCCTGCAGCATCCTGCTGTCATAGTTCTGAAAGCTGTTTAATCTTGGATACTAAGGGCTTGTCTCCACTGCTCACTGCTCTCTATGTGGAAGCTTACTAAAACCCATCAAATGTCTATCTCAGAGCTTTGGTCCACATGGATGTGGCCATCCATGACTGAGCTCTTCCTAGAGGCCAGAGGTAATGCCGCTGCATTCTTCTTCCTTCCAGACCTTTTACAAATACGTACCCCTTAGCTTATTCCTTATGACCACTCTATAGTTGGAGCCTTCTGAACACTCCCTTTTTACTACCAGGCACAAAGAAGGGCCAACTAACTTCTCTAAGATCACTAAATCATAATGGCACCAGAGTACAGCCTGGCTTGTTTGCCCTCAAAAGTACACTGGGTCTTAGCGCTCTCCCTGTAATATGGAATCTGGAATGCTGCTGGTTCCTATTGTCCTTATCAGCAAATATCTTGAATAATCTCCAGTTTTTGTTCTCAGCTTTCAAAGCCAATCAGCCTTGAGACAACACAGCAGAGTAGGCATCCCCACACTCACCTCTGGGCTGAGTCCTCTACAGAGAGGGAAACTAGAACGGCACGGAAGCAAGCAAGCCACAGCAGCAGCACTTCATGTCTTGGCTCTTAAAAGTTACACTTCAGACCTGAATCAAGAAGAATCTAATATGCAACTTTGCATTTGCATATACTTACATACTAGAGAAATGTAATATAAAATCAGTAGTGTTTCCAAATCAAAGATCTAAAGAAAAAATTCCTCTGCTTCTTTATTCCTCTGCTTCTTTATAGATTAACCTTCCAATTCTCAAACAAATAGCCCTTCCACTGATTGCCCTTCCACTGACTTACACAGATCCTGCCTAAAACCTTTAGATCATCCCACTGTGAACAGTTCTGATACAGTGGTTTACATGGTTCATTATATTCTAGTTTTGGGGTTTTTTTGGTTTTTTTTTTTTGTTTTTTTTTGGTTTTTCGAGACAGGGTTTCTCTGTATAGCCCTGGCTGTCCTGGAGCTCACTTTGTAGACCAGGCTGGCCTCGAACTCAGAAATCCGCCTGCCTCTGCCTCCCGAGTGCTGGGATTAAAGGCGTGCGCCACCACGCCCGGCTTATATTCTAGTTTTATCAAACAAATTTAACTTTAAAATTCAAAAATGTCTCCATTGCTGAAGAAGAGAGACATTCAAGGAACCTACTGGCCAGCTAGTCTAATCAGTAAACTCCAGTTTCAATGACAGATCCTGCTTCAAAAAATATGAAAAAGCAACTAAGGAAAACAGCCTGTCATGAACCTCTAGCCACTAGTGAGTACACAGAAATAAACCATACACACACACACACAAAACCACAACATAACATTGGCTATATGCCTATAATCTCAACACTTGCAGCAATGAGGCAAAAGGAATGCTTTGATTTCAAGACTAGCCTGACTACATAGTATGTTCAAGGCTAATCTGGGATACACAGGATGACCTTGTCTCAAAAATGAAAAGATACAAATAAATGTCTTTATGTTTTAATATTCTGTGATTCAAGTATGTCATAAGACCAAGATGGCCTTCTTCCTATTCATTCTCATCCTCTCTTATTGTTCCAAATGAGACTCTGGCTATATATTATAAGCACATGACTGCAAGTAATAACTGCCTGGGAATTAACACAATTCATGCTTGAAACCTGACAGGCATCAATGGGGAAACGATCTGAGAAACAAATTACATTTGAAAGCCAGTACTGTATGCCTAAACTAGCTAAAGCCCAAAAGAAGTCTTGCCCAGTGTGACCTAGGCGAGTTGGCACACAGACATAGAAAAGGTGACTTAGGAGCCTGTGGGAATGTGACAAGTCCAAGAAGGCATTATTACTGCAAGTCTGACTTAAGAGCGTCTGCCCATGAGCCACCTTCTCTAAAACATACAACAGATGCACAGCCACACACTTACATCAGCTAGAGACATATAATGATTACATGCCCAATTCTATGAAGATAAATATTTACCAAGAAAAGTCATCAAATTAAACTATTGCTTCACACTGTCTTCTGGACATAATACGGCTGTTGAACTCATGAACTCACAGCAGCTGTGGTTATCTGTATAAGACTGAGCCCATCAACATTCCTTCATGGACAGAGAAGGGACCAGTTTCATTCCCTGCTTGAATTCATGCCATTGCAATAGAGAGTTCCCCCTGCAAAAAGGAGTCCTTTTTCACCCTTGAATTTCCAAAGCTCTTGCAGCTTACTTAGGCCCAAAGACAATGCCAAACATGATACATGCAAAACGTGTAAAGTGTTTAAAAATGTGTACAGCCATCTCATGCTGCATACAGTCTACCAAGTAGAAAAGACTAGGCTCATCAACTAGACAAGGTGACTCTGAAGGCCCAGGAATGTCTGGAGTCACAGCTCACCAACAGTCACCCACCCATCATATTTGGGCAAGACCCTCAACTGCCAGCTAACTGATGTTGCAGGAGGGATTCGGAGGGAACAAGAACACCACCACACAGCTGGGCCCAGTCCCAACTACCAAGCCCCTAAATGGTGAACTAAAGGAGTAACTGCCATTTTAAACCAAGTTTTGAGGGATTTGTTAAGCATTAAGTCAACCTAAGGCAAACCACGAAGCACCAGACAAACACCAAGCTGCAAGAGCACAGTAGGCAGGCACGGATGGCAATGGTGTTGATGAAGCAATGAGACGGGCAAAGCAGCATAATGCACAAACCACTGCTCAGTTCACTCAAGTGTAGCAGAGCTGAGCACGTGATAAAGTAAAATCATTAACATAAGAATCTCAAGAAGCAAGGAGACTCAAAATTTTAACACCAAAAGAATTTATTTTTTCAATGTTCCACACCATTTCTGAAAATAACTAAGTACTTTGCCCTCCCAGTGAACACCAAAAATAATGCCTCTCAGATAGGCATGGTGGCACACGCCTGTAATCCTAGCACATAGGTCTTTGGGATCTCAGGGTCAGCCTGGTCTACAGAGCAAGTTCCAGTGAGATTCTATCTCAAACTAATGACAATAATAATAAATAGATAATGCTTCTCTAACTGTATTATCTAGAGGGATAATCAACTAAAGTCTTATGGAAAAGGAAGCAATTATAACAAACAGGCTTCACTCTACTTAGATGACACAAACATATGAGTAGATGGGTGACAGGTGTTTGCAGGATAGAAAAGATAGGCCAGAACACACAAACCTCTACAACAGAACTATGCACTTAACTATACTGAAGTGCTGTGTTATGTCTCACATGAGAGTAGCTACAAAGACAGTATGATTGCTAGTGTCCCATCAACACTCACAGACACCATTGTTATCCCTACTGTTTGTCTGCCTCCTATTAACTGGAAACCAGTCAGACAGATCTAAGGTACATTACCACACTACATTTTAATTAATAGTTTAGTATCAAGGTAAAAAGGGAACCCTTTTTATTAATTATTTACATCCCAAATGTTGCCTCCCACCCACTTCACCTCTGAGAAGGTGCCTCCCAGGTATCCCCCCAAGCCAGGGCATCAAGTCTCTACAGGATTAGGTACATCCTCTCCCACTGAGGCCAGACCAGGTAGCCCTCTGCTACATATGTGCTGGGGTGGAGGGGCTTGGACCAGCCTGTACACTCTTCAGTTAATGGCTCAGTCTCTGGAAGCTCCTGGAGATCTTTCAACCCAAAATTGCTCCTATCTAAAAAAAAAAGTAGGGACAAAAATGAAGCAAAAATGAAGGAATGGCCAAGCAATGACTGGCCTAACTTGGGATCTATCCCATGGGCAAGCACCAATCCTTGACACTACTAATGATGCTCCATTCCAGGCAGTGGTGGCGCATGCCTTTAATCCCAGCACTTGGGAGGCAGAGGCAGAGAGATTTCTGTGTTTGAGGCCAGCCTGGTCTACAGAGTGAGTTCCAGGACATCCAGGGCTATACTGAGAAACCCTGTCTCAAAAAAACCAAAAGAAAAAAAACAACTAATGATGCTACGTTGTGCTTGCAGACAGGAGCTTAGCATGGCTGTCCTCTGAAAGGCTCTACAAGAAGTTGAGACAGATGCAGATACAGCCAAGCATTGGATGGAGGTCTGGGACCCCTATGGAAGAATTAGCAGAAGGATTGAAGGAGACAGCAACCCCTTAGGAAGACCAACAGTGTCAACTAACCTGGGAACCCTTCTTCTGTTCCCACTCCCCAAATGTGAGCACTATTACTGTTTCCTTCAGACCAGCTCTCTTCTCAAAGCTGTGCAATGCCACACTTTCAGCTTTATATATATGCCCAGGGGTGGGGGTGGGGGTGTCCATTCACATGTGAGAATGCATGTGCACAAATATATTCATCTGTTTGTCTGGGGGCTGGAAGGGTGCTCTGCACTGAAGTTCTTGCCTAGCTGGGTTTGAGCACCAGCCCCACCTAACAAAACATACTCTTCCAAGCCATCATTATAAACCAAGTAGAATTCTCCTTCCATATTAAGTTGTTTGGCAACCACTTACATGGATTGCATCACAATCCTTATCAAGGATCTTTTTGTGCCTGCTGTGCCCAAAGCACCATATCTCCTGCTAACCAGAACATGCCACAACATAAGCCTGTGAAGATTGCCATCCATTTCCAAATCCCACAATGACCTAATGGTAAAATATTGAGTTAAAGCAGTATTAGAATGGGTTAGTTTCTAAAACAGCTCACCCATTATCACCAAAGAGAAATCAACAGCTGTGAAAGACCCTACTTTCCCTCTAAAAACAAAGAACAAACAAAAAGGAAACCTAGCTATTTAATGGCTGGGAGAAAACTGCCTTTTTGGAACCAAAACAGGAATTGTTTGGATGGTTGAATGAAAGTAGCCATCCCAAAGTTCAGAGACCAGTTTATCTGACATATAAAAGTGGGTATCCAGGAAAAAAGAAAATCCCTCGAGCCAGATTCTGACCAGCACCGCTTCTAAGGTACACTCTCCAAAGAATGGCCCTTCAGGATCCGTTCACATACACACACTATCACCTTCTGGTGATGGACAAGGACAGACTGGAGCTTATGAAACTAAGCTTCCAGAAAATTAAAGAGCTTTGAAAATGAATTTCCTAGTTAAAGAAAATCTCCCTAAATGCTGTACAATCTTTTAAAAATATAACCAAATAAATGTGTCTCTGTTGCTCAAAAATATGGAAAACCTCCTGGGCATGGCAACTTAGACCTATCCATGGCGGCTACACATAGAGAGATGAGGCAGTATTGAATGTGTTCATGACCAATCTGGCCTACACAGTGGCAAATTCCAAGCTAGTCTGGGATAGAGCAGAGCCCTTCCCAAAATGGGGAAGAGGGATGAGATAGTGGCTCAGTGGTTAAAAGCATTAACTGTTCTTCCAAAGAACCTGGGCTCAGTTGCCAGCACATACAGCTCTATAACTACAGTCCCAGCAGAGTAACACACCCTCTTATGATTTCTTCAGGTTCTTCATGCTTATTTTGCACCAGACATACATGCAAACAAATACCCAGACACATAAAATGAAAAATAAATAAATCTCAAAGAAAAAAATTAAGCAAACAAAAAATTTGAAACTCCATCAAATCCTTCTACCTAATCTTACAAAAACAAAAGAATGAGCACTTAAAACTCTTCCTATATATTAAAAAGTGTAATGATTATACATCAGCAGGAAGCAGAAGACAGAAGAAAGGATTCCTAAAATCACAAACTCAAACTTTTCCTTTTTAATTGAACCTGTTTAAATCTAAAATTAAAAGCAGTTTTTAAAATTTTCTGAGCTGGGATTAAAAGCACTAGCTATTCTTGCAAAGGACCTGGGTTCAATTCCCAGCATCTACATGGCAGTTCACAAACCATCTGCAACTGTACTTCTAAGAGATCCAGTGCTTTCTTCTGACCTCTGTGGACACCAGGTACACATGTGGGCATATACAGATCTGTAGACAAACGCTTACTCATAAAAGAGTGGAACCATTTAGATTCTCAACTTTCATGGTACAACTGAGAAGCCAGAATAGGAAAAGGGAAGCCAAGTTTCATGGTGGCACTCGTCTTTAACCCTAGCAAGGTGGATCTTCATGACTTCTAGGCTGCCCTGGTCTATATAGACCAAGAGACCACATGAAGCCCATGCCTTACAGCCCTGGGTCCCAATCCCTGTTTTCCTCTAGCACATTTCAAGGAAAGGAGCTGAAAGGTTCCAGGTTAGTCTGTGCGCAGCCTAAACCACAAATGTGACAGGAAATGGAATAGGTTTTATTGCCAAGGCTGCTATGAGGTTACTTAAGGCTTGTATACTGTATCTGCTCCTCAAGGAAATCAAATAAATGTTAGCTAGTAAAGACCCCACAAATATTGATATATACACATTGCCACACTTATTCATTCAATAAGTGCTTATCCCACATCTCCCACATGTCAGCCTCAGACACAGCTGAAGAGATGGATAACAACACCAGAAAAGGAAACTCAGACACAGAACCTTACACTGTGCTTTTCAACCTTTAAGAATCAGGGCCTTTCAGAGACTGCACTCTGCCAAAATATCACATCTCAGCTACCCAGCGTAGATCATAATGGTAAGCCCCGTCTTTAAAGCAACACTCAAGCTTATGGCACTCCCCCAGCAGGCACTGTGAAGCACTACAGGCATGAACACAAACAAAGAGATACTGTAGTAAAGTCAGCACTGATGCACACAGAGGAGGAGCTGCTCTTCTGCCATAGCAAGGATGGAGTGGGGATCCTTCCCAGATACCAAGAATACACTGACAAGAGTGGCCTTGACCCTGACCCCGAGGACAGAACCATGACAACTGTCCATTACCAAGCACCTGCTGGCTGTCAGTTCTGCTGAAGGCAGGTCACTCTACACATAGCCCCCTTACATGAGTCCTGCAAGGTGGCTGCTCCACCACTTCACAGGTGGGCACTCAGGTTCTATGGTTATCTGTCCAGGAGAAAGGGCAAAATGAACAAAGGTGAATGCCTTTTCTCAGCTTGGCAGGAACCAAAGGCAGTCAAGGACAAGTTTATTTTATAATTCTCATTACAAGTGAACACTGTAATAACTGCAACTTCTCAAAGGGAAGAAAAAACATATACGTACATTCAACTAGATGCAGGTTTCAACACTAATCAAAATTACAATGTGCTCAAATCCTTCTTTCTCATAAAAATAGCTCTAAGTAAAAATTCACAGATGATGAAGAAAGTTTAAAATATATATTCTAGGCCACCTGCTACAAAGATACTTTTGTACAACTCCTAAAAACTTTTTTAAAATCTGCTTCAATGTTCCTACTTAACATAAACTGTTAGGATAATAGCTATTTCCTTTCTATCCAGGTAGCACCCACTAACCACTTAACTATAATTGGCAACCACCAACAGTGCCCCTAACATTTCATAGTGATGATAGCCAGTGTCATGACACACAGATTCCCCAGTCTCCACCCACTCCAACTTGCCAGGCCAGCTGGAGAAGGCAGGTGAACACAACATTTTAACATCTGGTGTAACACAGCGGACTCACACTTGGCTAGACAACTCCTTAGGTTCAGTCATGTACTTATTTTGACAGCTTCCAAATGTTACCCAAAAATTCTTTTTAACTGCTTTGTAAAGCACACTAAGCAAATGTTATATAGTGATTTATCATTTTACTTGATGTAGTCAATAAGACTAAATAGATTTTAAAAAGCAAACGCCCACATTTCTGAACACAGCACACAAAAAGATACTATTCACAAACCCCAACTGAGAACCAAGTCATAAGATCAGGTAAGAAATAGCATCTATAAATAAATGGCAACAAAAACAGTAACAGCTATATTTATATAAATGCATATATATAAATGCACACCAGTCCTCACAACTGACCATACTCTGGAGGAAAGTTATTAACCACTAATCTTCTCCAAGTGAATCAGAGAAAACTTCATGACTACCCGACCAGAAGAGACAGATCAGTATCGTCACATTTATGGACAAAAGTAATATCAGATACTCTCTCATGGAGAAATTACATTGGGGGGGGGATGGGGGAAGCAGCATATAAGCAACCTTGCAAGAAAGAGGGAGGGGGAGAGGGGAGGGAGGGAGGGAGAGAGGGGATATACATTAGCAAAACTATAGATTGGATCTAATTTTAGAAAGGCATTATTTGTTTCAGACTGAAAACTGCAATACTTTTGCAAAGCAAAGAATTATTAACTGACAAGTTTTCAAAGAAACCTCTAGTATAAAAAATGATAAATACAATGTTACCATGACAACTGTTTAAACTCCAAATCTAGACTAAGGATGTAGCTCAGAGGTAGAGCAACTACCTACCACAGGCAAATCTATAGGTTTGGTTTGAGCCCCTTGCACCATTTTTTAAAAAAAGAAAATAGAGTTTAATAAATCTCCACCCCAACAATAAGACTATCTCAAAGAAATATTCCATTTTGTTGCTGAACATCCCATCAACCAACTATACACACACACACACACACACACACACACACACACACACAAGGACAAACAAAAGTGAAGGAAAACATTATTCTTCTGTCTACAGAGACAGGTCTATAGGTAAGTTATGTATTTTGTGAGCATACAACTACCCTGAGGAAAAGGACAAACTCTGCAGTCTAGATGACTTGGCTCCTGACATCTTTAATAATTTCACCAATGTGATTTATGTTCCTAATGGCATTTTCAAAAGACAAATCCCAGCCAGGTGTTGTAATATTCAACTATAATCCCAGCAGTTGGGAGCAGAAGCAAGAGGATCAGAGTTCAAGACCAGTTTCTGCATCATTGTAAATTATGAGATCCTATCTCAAAAAAAAAAAAAAAAAAAAGAATCTCATCAATCTACCTCCATCTTTAGACCTCAGCATAAACTTTACTTCCTCCAAGAAGCCCCTTTGTTTTCCAATAGAACTCATCACTGTCAGAGTTCTGTTTGAACTAATCATTATAGATCACTTACAAGAGCAAAGGCCCATGCTGTTTTGCTTCCCACTGCATTTCCAGAACAATGTCCAGTCCATCATAGGACTCAACACAACATTTTCAATGAATGAGTTGAACTCCACAGTCCATTAAAGAATTTCAATAAGAAGGTAAGTCTCAGAGAGAAATGAGTCAGTGAGGTCTCTATGCAAACTCTGCAAGCATGGTGAGCATGTACTCTGACAAAACTTTTTAAATCTGCTTCAGGGAAGCCTCACCTCAGTACAAGAGTATAAGAATAGCTCGCATTGCTAAGACAAAAGTATGTAGTTTGAGCAGAATGTCTTAGTGGGCAAAAGCACATGCCACCAAGCCTGACCACCCAAACTGCCAGAACACACATAGTGAAAAGAGAGAAATCTACTCCTACAAATTGTCATCTCATTTCTACATGTGTATGCACACAACAAGTAACCAACATGGATAAAAATATTAAATACTCTTAAAGTGTCTAAAGCATCCCATTCCAAGAATCCTCCACTAACCCAGAAAACCTTAAATTCCAGTTTAGCTGAACTTTCTTTAACACCACCAAACCCTAATCTAAATACAATACAGTATAGCTCCATATAACAGTCTTACAGAACGAACTCTAAGTAGTATTTTCTCAGCAACCAAGTGCTACAATAGGGATCTATCTACACTGGAAAAGTTACACATGTTTTGGTTGTTTGCATGAACACCGTGGGGCATATTTACTGGAGCTCTGGCAACTTTATCAATGGCTTCACCACTGAAGAAAATGACACGCCCCTCCCAACAATCAATAACTGCCCATAATCCACTAGGGAGGCCCCTCATGTGGTCCTCCCCACATATAATGGAATGTTGACAAGCCCAATCTTGTACAGATCACACACAGACAACATGTTCAGTGAGCCTGCAAGTACTATGGTTGTGTCCTGTCTAGAAGCCACTGTCACATATTAGCTCTAAGTGATAAGCCATCATGACAAACAGCAGGCCTTTTGGATGGGTCTGTTAGGATGAGTTTTGAGTGACTCTGAGCACATGATGATATGGAGACAGTAGAAAGCTCCAGGCAGAGTGCTTACCTGGCATGTGTGTAAGATGCTTGGCCATCATGGGACCCCAAAAAGCACAGTGTTAGAGCTATCGAGAACCTAAAGATGAGTCCCTATCCTAGTTTGTTCTGTTGCTGGGATAACCATAACCAAAAGCAACTTGTGAAGACACAAAGAGTGTACTTGGCTTACAGGTTCTATCTAATGCATTACTGAGAGAAGGAAGTCAGGACAGAAACTCAAGGCTGGAACTGGGAGGCAGGAGTTAAAGCAGAACCCATGGAGGAACATGTTTGCTGGTTGCTCTTCATGGCTTGCTCAATCTGCTCTCTTATACAACCCAGGGCCACCTGCCCAGATGTGGCAGTGCCCACAGTGACTGGGTCCTCACAGACTTACTCTATAGGACAATCTGATGGAGGTATTTTCTCAATGAAGGTTCCCTCTTCCCAGATGGCTCTAACTTGTGTCAGGTTGCCAGAACTAACCAGCACAACCCCAAAGCTGGAAGGTGAGCACTAAAATCCACAGGACATAATAATCAGGCATGGTGGTACATGCCTGCCATCCCAGTAAGGCCAGACTGGGAAGTAGAGTAAAACAGCTCAAGAAGCAAACAAAAGAAAGCCAATGAGATGGCTCAGCCTAATAGCCTGAGTTCAAGGCGAAGCCCAGCTCCATACCTCTCACCTCCATAGACATGATGAGGAACACAAACTCGACCCAAACTCTAAATAAATAATTAAAAGTTTAATTAATTAAAAATGACATGAACAAACGTATTCTAATATTCACATTGACAGGACAGATCACGGTGAACTTTTTTAAGATTTTTTTTTTCTTTTATTTACTGCAGAGGCCAGCAGAGAACACCAGATGACTGTAAGACAATGTAGATGCTGGGAACCAAACTTAGATCCTCTCCAAGAACAGCAAGTGTGCTTAAGCCCTGAGCCATCTCTCCAGCCACTTACTCTTCTTTCACTTGTGAGAGTCTCATGTCCTGCAGTCCAGGATGGACAAGAATTCACTTTGTAGCAAAGATTGGCCTTGACCTCCTGATTCTTCAGCCTCATCCTCCCAAGTGCTGAAATTACTTATAAGAATGTGTCACTGCACCCTGGGGAAAAGCACAATGATTTCTTTTTTCTTTTTCTTTATCTTTTTTTTTTTTTTAGCACTAATTAATCCAGGAGGCCTCAACCCTACACAAGGAAGTGGAAGAAACTGAGGAAAGCTGGAAGAGGAGAGGTGATCTTCCCGAAGGAAGTAATTGGTTGTCTAGTACCAAATGGTCAGCCCTGAAAACTGAATCGTGTTCCACAAAAATTCAATTTCAAGTCCCAAATAACTTAGTTCAGCAAACTAAATTACCTTCCTGACTTGAACCCAAGCCCTTTCCTACAATCAGGTTGTTACCCAAAGAGAGCGAAGTTGAGTGTTAGAGCAAACTACTCCTAGTGTGCCAACTCTTCCTCCTGGGGCCAGCACACCTTCTCTGAAACAGAGCAACTCACCTTGGCTTCCTACTTGGCCTTCTTCCAACTCCTGCATTCCTGACCTAGGCCATCCCCACCACTCTAAGGTGCTAAAGCTGGCCAAGCTCTGCTTTTCCTGCTCCTGTAATCCCTGAAAACAGTACAAGCAACGTCTTATTAGCGCCAGGTCTCACCTGGCTTTATTTATTAATGGCTATAATAGAGATGGCATGGGAGCCTGAGAAGCCTGGACTCCCAAAACTAACTGCCCCCATCTCTAACAAGTTGATGAAGCAGTGTTCCAGCCAAGATCACGCTGGTGGACAGGCCAGAGACAGAGGAGTGCAAAGCTTAAGTGCGGCTAAATTCGTAGGTGTGTGATTCTTCAAGTACCCTCTTCCTAAAGGCCTGTGTTTGTGTACTTGCATGTCTACAGATTCGTCTAACAGCCCCAATACAAAGTGAGTTCTACTTTACTGACTAGAGTAAGCAACTATCAAGGTAAGTTTGAGAACCTGCCCTGGTAGACAACTAATTACTAAAATTCATGTGCCCATCAATAACTCTGCCTTCTACCTGTGTATAAATGGAATTACCCTGGACGGTAACTCTGACTCCCTCTGTGTCCTGACCTGAATCTGGCATTAGTAACAATTACTCTGTCAGAATCATCTCTCTTTTTTTTGTTTTGTTTTGTTTTTGTTTTTTGTTTTTTGGTTTTTTTTTGAGACAGGGTTTCTCTGTATAGCCCTGGCTATCCTGGAACTCACTTTGTAGACCGGGCTGGCCTCGAACTCAGAAATCCACCTGCCTCTGCCTCCCGAGTGCTGGGATTAAAGGCGTGTGCCACCACGCCTGGCTCAGAATCAGCTCTTAAGCCTCTCACAGCTCTACCTGCTCCACTGTTCCCTTCCTTAAATGGGAATATTCATGTAATGTGTTAAAGGACTAAATGTCAACTAAAAAAAACACTAAAAAGTATTTTCCCATTGCATATTTTTTCTGATAATTACAACTATTAATATTCTTTCATTTCTACAGGATGCCTAGCCCTTCCTGAGCCAAATACTTCTGGATATTTAATCAGATTCTATCAAGTTCATCCTATTACTCTCCCATTTCAAAGTAGAAAAGGTGAAATACCAGCAAGAAATAGACCCAGATTTCCAAGTGCACGCCACCCCATACCTACAATCTTACTGCACGGATGCCTCTTACTAACTTAAATAAAGCACACAAGTTATATTTTTTCAAGGAAGGTTTTCATTACATGCTTAGATCTACTGTAACATGAAAATAAAATCCATAATTCAGAAGGAAAAATCTTCAATGATAAAATATTGAAACAAAATCTTAATTAGAATCATCCAAAGTTTTTACTGTTCTTTTACAAGCACTAAGAAATTTAATTTCTAATAATGTCAGTATGAATAGAAAATGTAAGTTTTATGAATGAGAAAATTTGACCATATGGAAATCATTTCAAAAACCCACCATAATACTGGGCTATGCTGTTCTCCACAAGTCATAGGAACAAAGTATGTTGACCAGCAAACACTCTTTGTACAAACAAATAAGATAACAACAAAAACCAAACTATTAATAAAAAGGTTCCAAGGCTAGAAAGGTGGTTCAATGGTTAAGAACTGTTGCAGAGGCCCCAGCTCAGGTCCCAGTACCCTCCTGGCAGCTCACAACCATCTCTAACTCCAGCTCTACAGAATGAAGTACCATCTTCAGATCTCCATGGGCACAAAACACATGGTGCATATACATACATACATGTAGGTAAAATACTTATATACACAAAGTAAAATAAATCTTTTTTTAAGATTTATTTATTTATTTATTTATTAATGTGAGCACTTTTTTTGTCCTTTGTTTTTTTGTTTTCAAGACAGGGTTTCTCTGTATTGCCTGGCTATCCTGGAGCTCACTCTGTAGACCAGGCTGGCCTCGAACTTAAGAGATCTGCCTGCCTCTGTCTCATAAGTGCTAGGATTAAAGGCATATATCACCCCTGCCTATAAATCTTTTTTAAAACCCTAAAAAGTTTCATCAAATAGGTTTAGTTTTTGTATCAAGAATAAAATAAAATTTGCATTAAATCTTATCTGTATTAAAACTAGCTTTCTTTAACTTCACTATTTCAGAAGAAAAAACAAATATCAATCTTACTATTATTTATCAGACAATTTGTCAACCAATGCATCAACTAACCATGTTCACTATTACTAAAAAATAGTTACTGAATGTCAACTATGTAAAAGTCTCTTAACAGCAATTGATGGAAATAAGTGATCTACAACAAAAATTACATTTTAATCATGAGAGAAGATAGACAACAAACAAGGTAACAAAGATCAATTTTCTGATCATAAGAAATATTAGGAAGCCTGTAGTGGTGCTCACATTTAATCCCAGCACTCAGGAGGCTGAGGCAGGCAGATCCCTGTGAGTTCGAGGTCAGCCTGATCTACAAAGTGAGTTCCAGGATAGCCAGGGCTACACAGAGAAACCTTGCAGGAGGGAATACAGGAATACGAAGGTAGAGGGTGGGCATGGTGCCTCTCAGCAGCAATTCTAGCACCAGGCTGTAGCTACAGGATCAACAGATCTCTTAAGTTCGAGGCCAGCCTGGTCTACAGAATGAGCTCCAGGACAGCCAGGCTATACAGAGAAACCCTGTCTTGAAAACAAAAAACAAACGACAAAAAAAGTACTTACATATAATAAATAAATAAATCTTTAAAAAAGATTTATTTAAAAAAACATATATAACCCCAGTATTTAAAAGGTATAGATAAGAAATTCAAGGTCATCTTCAACTACATAAGAAGCTTGAAGCCAGCCTGAGCTATAGGCTCCAAAAAGAATGGGAGAGAAAGGGGAAGACAGGGTAAGAAACTTGAAAGAGGTCCCCCATTTGAGCTAAAACTTAAAGAATGATAAGCAGTCAAGGAAGAAATTTGTACATATAAAGGAACCGGCTCATTCACTTGGTACTTCAGTATTTATATGACCAGTCTTGGTGACAGCCTAGAAAGACCCATGCAATTATTAATTCTTTTTGTAGCTTAAAATGTTTTACACGTAAACATACATGTCACTAACACAACACTCAAAAACAATACCAAGGATAGCTCTCGACTTATCAGTCTAAGCCAAGACATTTGTCTACTGAAAGGGAGCACTGAAGGGATGAGTCTGTGAGAACCTGGCAAAAGCAACAAATTCTCTCCTTCAAAATAAAAATCTACACAAGGGAACGTTGCCATTCTAGGAAGCTTTTGAAACTGTGCACAGTGCACGAGGTCCCAGCTAGATGGACCAGCAAGGGAAGAATCAGAGCCAGCATGGTAACCAAACGCTCTAACTCAACCTGCTGCAAAGTCTACAAAGCCGGGGCAAAACCACGGCACAAATGGAAATCCCGCCTGACCTTATGCAACATTTGGGTTGCAGTCAAAACACATGAATTCTCTAAGTATTATCTGAGATTACTCATATGCTATAAGATAAATGAAACAACAGAAATTTATGTTTAGACTTAGGTCTAATCTTCTAGACATTCAGATACAGCTAACCCTTGAAGAACACGGATTAAAGCTATACATGTCCACTTTACATGTAGAATGTTTTTAAGGAATAGGAAGAAATTTGTAACACTTTAAAAAATAGGCAAAAAAAATTTATTTCCTAGAGATACCAAGACTTACAGGAAAATGTCATGAGTACATAAAATATATAATACAGCATCATCTTCTTTATCACTCATTACCATAAAATATACATAAATCCTATACAAAGTTAACATTCGTCAAAATTTGGAACATAAGCACAAATTATACATGATGCCATTCACAACTCCAGAAACATAAAAGCACTAAAAATACAGTACTTAAACCAGATGTAGTTGTGCACACATAATCCCAATTACTGAAGAAGGTGAAGGGGATGGAGGATCACAAGTTCAAGGCTCGTCAGGTTTAAAAAAAGAAAAAAAACGAGGATAATTAGACCTTGTATTTAGAGAGAGAGAGCCCATTATTAAATCCTAACTACATAAAATTAGCCACAGTCCATACTGCATTACTATAATTTCATATGCACCTCCTACTGCTCCTGCTATGAACTCAAGAGATGCCAGTATCTGCTTAAAGCTGTGTGACATCTGCAGTAAGTAGTCCAGCTTTCTGGTTAATTACAACAGGCAGTAAACTATGGTTTCCTATGTTTCTCATGTCCTTTTCATCACACTATTTAACTCATACAACTCATAAAAAATGTATGGTAATCAACTATTTAGGTTAGGCCTTCTGGTCAACAGCAGGCTAGTAGAACAATCTTGGAGGAATGAAAGTTACAGTGTTCTATCAAAAGCAAAAATAGCCCAGAGAGCCCAGATCAACCAACCCTACCATAGCCACATCTCAGAGACAGCCATTCACCACCATCCAACTGTGAGCAACAGGACCAAAACCTAGCAGCCACCAGCCCAGCCCTCAGCTGGGTCACAGAGAGCATGACACCAGGGAGCAGCAGCTTGCTAAACTCATGCTGGTAGCACCTGCTGACAGGGTCAAAGGTTTTCGGACCTAATGTTTTTAAAGAAGATATGTAGCATTCATCAACAGAATGAAGCTAAGGCTTCCTTTTTGGCTTCAGGTATGTGTCTACCATACTGGTAGTGTAGAAGAATAAGCTCAGAAAATAATATGGCCATACAAGTGCTAGCATTTCCCATCACTGATGGAGAGTAGGAAGATATCCATGTAGCAAATCAGGACCTCACACATGTCCAGTTCAAGCCAGTGACCTCACTGAAGATTCTACCCATGCACAGGACTCCAGAAGAAGCACTAGAATGATGAAAGTAGGAGAGAGAATGAGGGAACCGTCCCAAAGGATGCAAGAAGATGGTTCCCAACTTACTGTATACAGAGAAACCTCCTCTGTGGCTCTCTACCACAGTATCCCAAGCCTCTTGTGAAGGGAGAATTGATGGGAGAAGCTGACAACCAGGCTGCAGGAAAACAAATAAACTAGAGAGACAGAATATACAAAGGGTAATAGTCTGCAACTCTGCAGGGGCCATCCATGCCCAGGACAGCCTGGAGAAGGTGGTAATGAAGAAGATAAGGAAAACCAAGATGAGACCCAAGTCAACAGCTCCCAAAAATTACATCGCATCACAATTTCTAACGCAGATACTCTGATAACCTTAAATCACCAACAGCAAATAGACAAAAGCGCACAGCCCACTGCTGAGAAGACATCCAGCCAGGAGGCTGAGAAGGGCAAGGCCGCAGAAATGCTGGATCACCATCTCTACCATCCCGTCATCCAGGAAGAAAAATAAACATGAGATTCTAGGGTCAAGACAAAAGGTTTTGATTATTTTTACTTAAACATGTCTCTTTCCAATAGTAACCATTTTGAAGTTTGTTTTTCCTCAATTCACTTTCAAAGGTTTTTAAATTGTTTCCTATATAACCAAGTTAAAATCTTAAGGTTTCTTTTTAGATTTATTTTATACATATGTGATGGTTTGTATATTCTTAGGCCAGGGAGTAGCACCATTTGGAGGTGTGGCCTTCTTGGAATAGGTGTGACCTGGTTGGAGTAGGTGTGTCACTGTGGGTGTGAGCTTAAGATCCTCACCCTAGGTGCCTGGAAGTCAGTCTTCCACTAGCCGCCTTTGGATGAAGATGTAGAACTCTCAGCTCTGCCTGGACCGTGCCTGCCTGGATACTGCCATGTTCCCACCTTGATGATAATGGACTGAACCTCTGAACCTGTAAGCCAGCCCCAATTAAATGTTGTTTTTATAAGACTTGCCTTGGTCATGGTGTCTGTTCACAGCAGTAAAACCCTAAGACAACATATGAGTGTTTCACCTGCATGCATATATGTGCATCATGTGAACCACAGAAGTCAGAAGAGGGCACTGGATCCCCTAGAACTAGAGTTATGGATGGCTGTGAGCCACAACATGGGTGCTTAACCACTGAGCCATGTCTCCAGCACAAGAACTTCTTTAGGTTTGGTTTGGAGTTTGACTCAGGATTTCACTGTGTACCAGCCCTGGCTGTCCTGGAACTCACTTTGTAGACCAGGCTGGCCTCAAACTCAAGAGACCTGCCTGCCTCTGCCCAAAAAGTGCTACAATTAAAAGTGGTGCACACCATGTTCATTTTTAATTTACAATAAAAAGTTTACAATTGACCAGGCAGTGGTGGCACACGCCTTTAATCCCAGCACTTGGGAGGCAGAAGCAGGTGGATTTCTGAGTTCGAGGCCAGCCTGGTCTACAGAGTGAGTTCCAGGACAGTCAGAGCTACACAGAGAAACCCTGTCTCAGGAAAAAAAAAAAAAAAGTTTACAACTGGACTTTTCCAAAAAGTAAAATTAAATTGCTGACCTATTAATAAAGGGCAAAACAAACTTTAAATAAATGTTATGCTCAGATTTTTCAAGTGCACAGGAAGGCAGGAGACGATACCCTTTAATCACTGTGTTCAAGGGATACTGTAGACACAAATATTCCTCACTCCACAATCTCAAAGACTTCTACTCAATGAAGGAATATTCAACCTATGCTCATCAGCTACCATAGAAATGAGTATGAATCTAAGCTAGTACTCTTTAAGCCATAAATCATGGATACTCATTTCCTGACTTTTAGCCTACATAACTGAATGATAATTCTCTATGCCACAGAAGTAAATAATTAGGCTCAGTGGTTAAGAGTGTTCGCTGTCTGCTCTTGCAGAGGCCCTGAATTCAGGTCCCACACTCACACTGAGTAGATCCTGTCTCGAATTCGAGCCTCATAGAGTCTAATACCCTTTTCTGGCTTCTGATATTTGTGCATATACATTCACAGAGATATACACATGCATATAATTAAAAATAAACCTAAAAAGAAAACACTCTTACCTAAAAGCAAATAAATTGAGTATAATCTTTCACACATGAAAATACAGTTTGACACTTGGTTTTAAACAGAATCTTTACCATTCCTTTCCTGAAAGAAAAATACTACCATGTTTCCTCCAATGGTACAGAACAATTTTAGTGAGTGTTAACTTATACATGTTCTTTTAGCTTACAGCAGAACTCATAGCTATTTTTTCTAAACCAAACACACACACACACACACACACACAAGCTTAGCTACCTAAAGAATACAAACCATCAATCGATGGCATAAACAGACCAATAATTCTCACTCTATCTTCTATCAGATATCCCTTTGAGAACCTGGATATACTCTGAAACTCTCCCGTTTAAAAACAGGTAAGAGGGACAGGCAATATGGCTTAAAGGGTAAAAGTGCTTGCTCCCAAGCCTGAGGACCATAGTTTGATCTGTGGAATGCCAAGGTAGAAAGAGAAAACCAAATCCCACAAACTCTCCTCTGACCTCCACACATAGTCCATGGTACACACACTCATATACATATATACACTTGCATGAGCACAAAAAACAAAATCTTCTTTTAAAAAAAAAAAAGCATACTCTCAATAACATGGCAAGATGCTAGTTAACAGTATAAAGTGAAAAGTCCATAAACATTTAAAATAGCTACTTCAATAAATTCAAAACATTCAGAAATTAAATTTTTAGGTTGAAAAAAGTTTGTAACTGTAAAACTATGCCCTTGTTTCATCATTTTGAAAAACTTGATTTTAAGTTTTTGCATGAAAAGCTTCTTAAAATTGACATATTGCTGACAGACTGCCTTCTGAAAAGCCAGCTCAGGGCTAAGAGGTGACCCAGCACCCCACTGAGCTGTGCCATCCTCACGTTAGAAACCAGGAGAGGTTGAAGGAACTCCCTTGTCCAGCACAAAACAACTAGTGAACAAGCTCCAACCTGTGGCCTAGCAGAGCCTTTTGCACAGCACCCTGTCCAGTGTGCAAATACAATGGAAATGCTACAGTACTGGACACCAGCCTTAAGAAAACTGCTCTTTTCACAAAACGTTTGAGTGTTCCAGCCCATTACCAGACCCACAATTATACTGTACATCCTACTCTATACTTCACAAGGTAGATGTAGAAGATAAAAGAATCCAGTCATTAGAAAGCACAAAACTAGCTCTAGATGGTAATTTGGAAGTTCTTACAAGCTGTCACTCTAAAAATAAAAATGGAAGCTTCATCTTTGGGACTGAAGCCTAAGTGTTTTTAGGGGGTAAAGAGATGGCTCAGTGACTAAAACACTTGCCAGAACTCCAGCACCCACATAAAAGCCAGGCAAGTGGGTAGCCCAGCTGAAATACCAGCTCTCAGGAAGCAGAGACAGGAGACCCCTGAGGCAGCCAGGCAGCCTAAGCCAAATCAGGGAGCTCTGAACTCAAATGAAAGAGCCTACCTTAACACATACAGTGGGGAGTGATCTAATTTACACACATCACAGACACAGAAAGAAGTGTTTCTATGGGGCTGGAAAGATGGCTGAGGAGTTAAAAAAACTGCTCTTCCAGACAGAGGACCTGGGTTCTCTTCTCCACACCCACATGGCAGCTCACAACTGCCTGTAACTTCAGTCCAAGAAGACCCAATGCCCTCTTTTGGTTTCTGTGGGCACTGCACACACACGGTGCACAGACTTAAATGCAGGCAAAACAGCCACAGACATAAATAAAAACAAAAGGGGTATTTTTAGAAGCTGGGACACAGCTCAGTGATACAGCACTTGCCTAGCATGCACAAGGCCCTGGGTTCCATTTAAAAAGTGTTCCATTTAAAATACTTTCATTAGAAAATACTCTACCACAGAGACAAAGAATTCTTTTCTACGGAATGGTGCCTCTAAGTCTTGAAATGTCTGAAGTATCTGCAAAATGTTCTAAAAAAATAATTGTGAAGCCAGAAATAATGACACCACTTTCATTATAATCCCTTCTTCAGAAGGTAGAATTTTTCAAACCTATGTCTTTCAAATCTAAACTTGTAAATGGCCTACCGAGGAGAAAGGAAGAAGTAAAGGTGTGGGACAGGGCAGGGCAGGATAGGACAGGACAGGACAGGACAGGACAGGACAGGGTGAGTGAGGGGGAACCAACCCTGAAGCAGTACCACTACTGCTGATTTATCTAAACCCTGACTTTGCCCAACCAGGAGTACAAAGAGCATCTACATCAACTGTAGAGGAGGCTTCTTTTTTTTCTAATTTCTTGAAGCAGGGTCTCACAGTAAAGGCCAGACTGCCCTCAAACTCACAGCTCTGCCTCAGCCTCCCAAGTGCTGCGATTATAGGCATGTGTGTGCCACTAATGATATAGTTCAAACCTTGGCACAAATTTTGACCTTATAATAGATAAATCAGTAGGTGGGTAGGTAAGTAAGTAAGTAAATAAGCAAGTAAATAAATAGGCATTAAACTTTTACTGGGCCAGGCGTGGTGGCGCACGCCTTTAATCCCAGCACTCGAGGCAGAGGGAGGCGGATTTCTGAGTTCGAGGCCAGCCTGGTCTACAAAGTGAGTTCCAGGGGCTGGTGAGATGGCTCAGTGGGTAAGAGCACCCAACTGCTCTTCTGAAGGTGATAAGTTCAAATCCCAGCAACCACATGGTGGCTCACAACCATCTGTAACAAGATCTGGCTCTGTCTTCTGGAGTGTCTTCTGAAGACAGCTACAGTGTACTTACATATAATAAATAAAATAAATCTTAAAAAAAAAAAAAAAAAAAAAAGTGAGTTCCAGGACAGCCAGGGCTTTACAGAGAAACCTGTCTCGAAAAACAAAAACAAAAACAAACAAACAAAAAAAAACCTTTTACTGGGATTTCCTTACCAGTAAAACGGATCCTTATGTTTTAAAAGTCTTAGGTAACCTCCAAAAAACTTTGAGAAGTATGAAAATAGAGAAAATTCAAATATCTAAGAGGAAAAGTAGGCCACTGTATACATGTGCATAGGAGCACATGCTACTTTTGCTTTCTATAGAAAAAAAGAGAAGAAAAAAAAACAAAATTCACAAAAATCTAATCACAATACATATTGTATTCAAGTAAGCCTTCTGAATTAGTCAGGGAAATGCTATAGAAAATTAGGGCCTTATCTATTGTTTAGTATTTATACACAGTTAATTTTGACTTATTCTATTTTTTTCCTAAAATACTGCTTTAAAAAAAGTACTAGAAAAGAAAGATGAACATACAAGTCAAAAAATGAGCCAATGCACTGTGAGGAGCACAGGAGTCAGGTAAGTACCTCAGTCACGCAGAAACCAGGCACACACTTCTCACATCTGCATCCAACTCTACTCCTCGCTGCCATTCTCCAGAGAGACACTGAACCTAAGTATAAAACCCTTGCTAGACCATGCCCCCACTTCATGTGAACTATGCAACAATCACTGTCAGGCTGTCTGAAACTGGATTAGTTAGTGAGTAGTGTCTGGTCCAGCTGCTCTCTAATTCTCCTCTGCTGATAAAATATGTAAGTGTACAAAACCTATTCTTAGAAAAGTTTTAATGCTAGCAGACATAACTTTAAAAATTCAGACAAAGGAGCTGAGTAAATGTAGCTCAATATCAGAGCCCCTACCTAGCATGGACAGGACCCTGGGTTCAACCCCCAACATGAAAAAGGAAGAAAAAAGAAAAAAAAAAAAAAACCTATGTATTTGTCCAATAATCTCATAAAGGATGCTTGACATCACTAAGTAGAAGGTAAATGCACATCAGAACGCCAATAAGCAATGTCACAGCCCTGGTGATTCTAGTAAAGGGGGCGGTGTCCACTGGTGAGTGGGGGAGAATTCAGAATGAAAATACAGCTCCTAAAGAAAACTCCATAGCAAGGCTTCAAAACCTAAACACATGAGCCAGCAATTCTATCTCTATGTATGCACCCAAAAGAAAAGTGGAGTCTTCCAACAGACACCTACACACTCATGCTTGCATAATTCCCAACAGCTAAAATGAATGAATGAATGAATGAATGAATGAGCGAGTGAGTGAGTGAGTGAGTGAGTGATAAACAGTATGTGATACATGGAAATATTGCTCAGTCTAGAAGAGAGTAAAATGTTCAGCCTGGTCTATACTGTTAGTTCCAGGCTAGCCAAGACTATAAAACAAGACTGTCTCAAAAACCAGGGGAAAGAGGAAGAGGAAGAGGTGAAGGGAGGAAGCGAGGAATGGAGGGATGCTCACTAATGAGCTAGTGATCCAGGTTGGCTGCATCCCTCTGAGCTACTAAAGATGTAGTTGCTGAGGGCTGAGAGGTGAGAGAGGGGCATAGAGAGTGTGAAAAGATGGTAGATGAGTGGTTGGAGTAGAGACTCAACAATGGGAATGGACTTCCTGCCACTGAACTGAAACCTTAAAAAAGGTTAATGAGCCAAGCCTAGTGCAAACTCCTAATCCCAAGACTAGTTAATGGAACATCCTATGTCTATTTTAATTGTGCATAACCACAGCGGGCAGAGAGAAGGTAAGATAAGACGAGTGCTCAGATTTTTCTCCCACAAGCCTCTTTCCATCTTGCCATGAATGTACAGTTAAGTCAAGTGACTACATGAGCTAACAGAATGAATGGAGTGATTCTCTCTAAACTTAAATGTCTGATCTGGACTTGCTGGAAGTAAACACTGACATCAACAACTATTCTATGTCTCTTCAGATTAAATGAGTTAAGAGTGTGTCTCCTGAACTTTGTACTTTATTCCCTAGAATTTTTCTTCATATTTTTCCTATAACTTCATACAAACTATTCTTATTTTTAACTAGCAAAATCTTAAGTCAAAAATCTTCTACCCAGGTATGGAGACAAATACTTGGAAGGCAGACGGGCAAAGGCAATCTCTCTGAGTTTCAGACCAGCTACACTCAGACCAGAGAGAGAGAGAGAGAGAGAGAGAGAGACAGACAGACAGACAGACAGAGAGAGAGAGAGAGAACTCAAAGGGAGGGAAGAAGGGAGGGAGTATTCTCTCCCTCAAAACTTATCAATAGCTCCTCTTTCCTACTTGGCCAACAGATCATCCTTTTCCCTTTCTTTTCTTGGTGCTGCAGATCAAACCCAAGTGCATAGTCCTACCACTATGCACCTTTCTAACCCCACACACCATCCTTCCAGAAATCAGCATTAATATCGTTTCTACCATTTTCAAGCACAAACATTTATGGATTTCCCCTCTTAAGGAAAAGTGTTCGCAGTGGTGCACGCCTTTGATCCCAGTACTAGGGAGACAGAGACAGGCCAGCCTGGTCTATAGAATGATCAGAATATATAGGGTTATATATACAGAGAAACTCTGTCTCAAGAAAAAAGAAAAAAGAAAAAGGCAAAGCAAGTGTGCCCATAGGAAAATCAGACACCTGAAACACCCTCAGCTACAAATGAGGATCACATCAGCTGTTCTTCTACCTCTGTTTCCACACATTTCTACAAAAATAAGTATGCATTTTGGCCAAGCGTGATGGCACACATCTGTGAACCCAGAATTCAAGGGAGGGGCAGTAAGATCATTGCAAATTCAAGGCCAACCTGGACTATACTGTGAGGTACAGGCTACCCAGGGCTACATAGCAAGACTGTAGGAAAAATTGGGGGGGTTGGGGGGGGGCAGTATGCACTATCCAGGCTGTCTTGTTTCCTCTGAGCTACTAAAGTCCTTCATATTGTTCGTGCCCCCTTCTTCCTTATCCTTAAATACTTAAAACAAAAAGTCACCTTCAAAAAGATGTTTCTACACTATACCAGCTATAGATATGATACATTTCAAATAATTCCTTTTCACCAACATGAACCAAACAGATTAAAATTAAAATGGACAGAGTAACCACGTGACAAAATAAAAAAAAAATAAAAGATAATTCAGAAAGAAAAAAAAAATTAGTGCTCACATCAAAACCTCACTTTTAAACAGGCCAGGTAGTGCATACCTCTAATCCCAGCACCTGGGAAGTAAAGGTAAAAGGATCAACAGCTCAAAGCCAGTTGTAAGGCAAAAGCCACAGGATTCAAAGCAGGCTTGGCTACATAAAACTCTGTATCCAAAAAAATGAAAATCCTTGCTCTAAATGTACTGTAAAAATTAAAGTCTCACACAAATATGATCACTATAAACTTATATTTGTACTAGGTGAAAATACAAATATATGCATGTTATTAGTTATAAGCTCTACTTTCTTGATCTTTAAAATTTAAAATTCAGTATTTCCAAACTCCACTTCTTTTAATGCAAGTTAATATCTTTTTTACTGGGTCTACTTTCCAACCAAGAAAGTGCAATTAATACATATCAATAAGCAAATCAAGAATTGAAAAACAGACAGGATCAATGAGACTTTTCAGCACATAAAGGCCCTTGCTGCCAAATAGAACCAACTGAGTTATTCCTGAAACCCACGCGGTGGAAGGAGAGAACCAACTCCCACCAACTGTCCTCTGATTGTCACATGTGCATACTATGCAAGTACACACACACACACACACACACACATACACACACACCCCAATGTTGGGAGGGGGGAAAAAGACATTTCTGCCATTTAGTTTTCCAGATTAATTCAAGAATTCACCTATAGGATGATAAGTCTCTTCAGATAAACCCTTTACTAAGGAGATTGGGTAGACCTGGTCACATCTAGGAACTTGTGGGTCTGAAACGTCTCTCTCTCCCCTTCACACTACAACATGTGAAGAAGTGCACAGATGTGAAACACTCTGAAGACACTGGTGAGTGAGGAAGGTAAGACAATGGCACCCACTCAAGGGTCTCACCTTTCAGCAGTGGCAGAGGCGTGAGTTCAATGGGCTTGCCTTGAGACCTGAACTGGGAGGAGCTTTGCGACCTCTTCTGTCTGGCTTTTCTGACGGACTTCCGAGAAAATCCGTCTACTTTATCCACTGATGGAGGAGTAGTTGGTGCTGAGGACATATCCCTACTGAAGAGAAAGAGGAAACATGAGCCCATGGTGAAAGTATTCATGTGAGTTATACACATCTTAAAAGTCCCATATACAATATTCTTGAAAATGGGAATATGTACCAGAAAATAAAAAGTCAATTAAGAGAAGTCTTGCTTCTGGGCAGTGGTGGCGCATGCCTTTAATCCCAGCACTCAAGAGGCAGAGGCAAGTAGAGGTCAGCCTGGTCTACAAAGTGAGTTCCAAGACAGCCAGGGCTACATACACACACATACACATACACACACACACACACACACACACACACACACACACACACAAACCTGTTTCGAAAAACCAAAAAAGAAAAATCTTGTCAAGGGGAAAAAAATAACGTAGCTACCATTAAACAAAATCAGAACTCTAATGTACCACCACTCGATTATTATCTAAAAAATGTCTGCCTGGACCTCAAGTCTCTATATTGTCTGCCCATTTTAATTGCACAGCTCTTCCCATCTTGGGATTCCTGAAGTCATTTTGGAGCGATTCTGAAGCTGGAAAACGTCCACAGAAACATTTTCCTGACATATTTAATATTATGAATGGGCTAAAACCCTTTTACACTTCAAGAATCTAAACAAATGAAGCCAGGTATAGTAGCCAGTAACAGCATTCAAAGGCAGGAAAGGTTATGAGTTCAAGGCCAGCCTAAACTACACATAACAGCTTGACTCCAACCCTGGGACACACAGTGGGAAGAGATCCTGCCTCAGGTAAGAAAATGAGCTGAGCCACCTCCATGGTTATTCTAAATGTAATCCTACTGGCACCTTCTAAGCAGGACTTTTGGTGCAATGTGCCAAGCTTGCTGTTACGAGCCACCACCGTGCAAATGAGGACAGGCTAGATTACTTGAATGAGATCGCACAAAAGGCACGATTACAACTATTTCAAAATTTTTAAATAAAGCCATCTTAAGTTATTAAAGTTTAATAAAAAAAAACTGAGATAAAATCCAACACCAAGTTGAACTAAAACCTCCACAGCCTCCCAAGATGAAGTTGAGTTTAAGTTATAATATTGTGTTCCATGAAGCCAACAGAACTGACTGAACATGGTTCTGCAATTTTTTTAATCTTCTGAAATTATTCAAAGGAAGGATAGATGCTAAAAGTCCCAAGCACTGAGCTTAGTCTCCTTCACCAAACTACACAGCCGCCAGTACCATTCAGGTGCTACTGAGGCACCATGCAAGATGAATGACAGACAGGATCGACAGAATGCACATGATGCCGTGCTCAGACTCAGTTCCTCAAGTGTCATCCCGACACCTAAGACAAACGCTTATTTTTAACTTCCACAAAGAGTAAGATAGTTGCCTTCCCAATGTGTTATGACTAAACAGTCATCTCCATTACCTGGATTCAACTAAAACAGCATAGACATTGGAGAGGGGTGGACAATATTAAGGTTAATTTCGGATTTTGAGGACTTCTTGGTTCTTTCATTAGAAAGTTATTATTTTCTTTTAACTCAAATTTGGCTTTAAATATAATGTGACATATAAAAAGCGGAATAATAAATTATAAATACTATAAAAATGTCAGACCTCTGCAAGAAGTTCCACATCGCACTGGTATGCTATAAATTTAGGGACGAATACTGCAATTTCATCTGGGCATTATTTAGATTTCGCTCTAACCCTAGCAACACAGATTTCTGTAAGCCTCGTTCCCCCACCCCTCATTCTGTCTCTATTTCTCTTCTCTCATTTCTAACGATGGTCTATAGGTAGCTTTCTTTTTCATCATTTGCCTCTTATGCGCGCAGCTCTGAATAAAATGTCAAGGATCTCAACTCTAAAGCATTGCAGAACTGATGGTAACAGCGGGGTCCCTGCAAAGCCCAGGGAAACAGGTGAAACCTGGGCCACTGCGCCCAAAGCGTTAGCATTCTCTTAAAGAGCAGGCAACTGGGGCTTTTCCAAGGGGAAGGTATAAAATCGGGGAAGTGGCCTGTTTGTCGGCAGGTATGTTCACATAAATCCCAAGCCCTGGAGAAGCTGCGTGGCCACGGAATCTTCCTCCCTGCTCCCCCCGCCCCCGCCAGTGGAGGGGGTGGGGGCAAGAAAACGCCTCAAAAGAGGGAGGGAAAGGAGCCGGCGAGGCCGAGGAGAAGAGAGGTGCTGGCCTCCAAAGCCTCTGCAGGTAGATCAGGCAAGTGGGGCCGGGCGCTTGCTCCCGCGCACCCCACCCCGCCGCACCCCTCAGCTGCCCGGGCCCGGCCTTCCCGAGCCCGCCGCTCCGCAGGTTCCCGGGGAGGCAAGCCGCGGGACCCGAAGCTGAAGTTACCTTGAAGCTCCTGGGGAAGAATCGGAAGATGATCTGTGGCTGCGCGGAGTGGGCTGCGAGCTAGGGGCCGCGGCGGGAGCGGGCGGCGGCCCGGGACGCACGGGGGGAGGTCCGGGCAGCGGCGGAGAGCCCCGGGCTACTACGGCCGTCCGGGGCGACGTCCCTCCGGTTCCGCGGTAGCGGCAGTGTTTCTAGGCCTCTCGGCTGGCCCCGAACCTCAGCGCTCCGGCAGTGGCAGCGGCGGCCTCACGAGCCTTCCCCGCGGGCCCGTCCCATCAAATCGGCACCGACCCGGTTGCGGCTCGGCCGGCGGCTCTTCGTTCACATTCCCGGCGGGCGGCGCCTCTGCTCGTTGCACCGGACCCGGCGGCGGCGGCGGCGGCGGCGGCGACGCGGGGAGGGGGAGGAGGGAGGAAGCCTGGATTTGCAGCGGCAGCAAGCGCGGGAGTCGGGAGGAAGAGTTGGAGCCGCCTGAGCCGCCTGAGCCGCCGCTGCCAGAGCCGCCGTTCGCTACCCGCGCAGGGTCCCCGTCAATGCCCCTTTCTCTCTCCTATTGTCAATATCACCGGGCGGCTGAGTCCATGGCACAGGCGCAACCGAACCTCCTGGCTTAGCAGAGCCCGCCTCCGACGCCCGCCCACTGGAGACTTCAAACGGGAAGCGAGACTTCATTGGCTTGCGCGCGCCTTCACTCCCAGGCCAGCACGTTCGGCTGAGCGCTGGTCGGGGATTGGCGGCGCGGGGGGGCGGGGAAACAGGAGGGTGTGAAGGGACGGGGCCCTCGATTGGGCCAGGCGCGGGGGACCCGGATGCTACCGTGAGCTCGGGCAACCGGGCCGCCGTTTCCGCCAGGGCGCCTGAAGTGGGGGAACTGCGGCGTCCGCTAGGCCTGAGGAGAGCTCGGCGGGCGCGCCCGAGACTGGAGCTTCCGCCTGGCGGGACCCTGTGGACCGCGAGCGTCTTCACCAGGGAATTCCGAAGGCCACGGGGCGGCCGTCCCGGTGCCTCACGGTCCAGCCCGCAGAGCCCCACTCCGCACGGAACCCACGGTCCCCCGCGCCCTGTGGAAACGCGGCCATGGAAGCCGGCGGAAACCCACTCCCCCAGTGGCCGTTCTTCGCTCAACCCGTGGGAGGCCTGGCCACCGGTTGGACTCTCACCTGGTCCCCCCAAAAGCCAGTTCTGAATATCAGCTCCCTGATGCCCCTGCCAGGCTCGGCGGGGGCCCGCGCTCCGGGAGTTAATGCAGATGGCAACTCTGCAGTCTCCCATTCAGAATACCCGCATTCGCCCTTTCAGGACGCCCAAGTACCCAGCCCCCAACTTGACAGATTTTAATTGACGGTTTGAGTCTGAGTTTAAAACAGAAGACTTACCTCTATCTAGAACGAGGACTAAAATGCATACATGTTTTTGCATCATTGGTGAGCCCTAGGCCAAATGGTACATTTCCAAAGAATATTCTTAGACCATCAATCAATTTGAATGCAGGCTAAGTACAATAGGTGAAGAAGAAAAAAAAATCCTTAATACTAACTGCGAAGATCAAACTACCAGCTGCTCAAAATTTGGAAATCTGGGAGGGGAAATACAGGAGAAATAATTATACTCATAATCCATAAACCCAAAATATCCACTGACATTTTGATGTAGTTTTAGTATTATATTTCATATATATGTACATGCACACAAATATATCTATACATATACATACATACACACATGTGTGTATATTGCTTTTTAAACTCAAATGCTTCATCCTGGAGCCGAGTTTTTCCTCTCAGTATCAAGTCATGTTCTGTACAATTAGGGAATATACATTTCTAAAGCTCTCTGTATCATACCCACAAGTGCTAACAATGCATTTGCGTTTCTGGTTTTTTGCAAATTTCTATCCTGTTGGGTAGGAAAATAATTCTGTGCTATGAAAGAGAATGTTACTGCCCTGAACTGAAATGGGAAAGATGGCTTATACGAAAGCAGGCTCCCCCTGTTGACTCCAGAAGACTGGCTGCTGACTGACTGACTGACTGACTGACTGACTGACTGACTGACTGGTCTAGTGGCCATTTTTACCCTAATAAAGTTCATTGCCCCATGAAGCATAATTAC
Organism: Mus minutoides; assembly: GCA_902729485.2. Classification (NCBI taxonomy): domain Eukaryota; kingdom Metazoa; phylum Chordata; class Mammalia; order Rodentia; family Muridae; genus Mus; species Mus minutoides. The sequence goes on from LR750019.1 coordinate 312,542, forward strand.
ATGGAATTTCATTCTATTTTCTGGCTTCAAGTAACTTATATTTCCATACTTCAGTCTTTAGAAATGTTTAATATCCTAGCCAAGCAGAGCCTGTTTCTTCAATGTCTGATTGGTAAATGCAAAATTAAAAACCAAGAAAGATTTTGAAGCCAACTCAATTTCCCTTGGCAACAGTTGAACCGTTAAAAAGTAGTGCACGTTTGAAATGCTCACAGCTGTTGCTTAGAACATTTCACATTTTGTAGAGTGAGGATTTTGCTTGCAAATTATGGATGGCTATAAAGACAATTCATTTCAAAGTCATTTCATTTTCTATAAAATAGCTGAGCAACTGAAATGAGCAGGTCTTTTTTAATATGGGAACATCCTTGCCTATGTGAGGTTTGTTCTCTGGGCCAATAGTCTCATAAGGAGATCTATAGATCCCAGGGGAAGTGGGATGTTCTCCAAGGAGAGTGCAAGGCGACACGCAAGAAAAAATGAGGGCATCTATGTTTAAGTTTAAGAGGAGGCATTAAGCTCAGTATTCTATATACAGAAGGAATGGCCCATTGGCTAGAGCAGTATAGAAGTCCTCAGGGAAAAGCAGGAAGCGCCCATCCACAGAAGAGAGCAGAGGGGGTCTCTTCTACCTGTTGTGACATCCTGTGTTTGCTGGACTCGATAAGTGTATTATTTAGGTTTAATTAAATTAAACCTACATAGCAGACAAATGACCTTACAGAAGTCTCACAAGGGAACAATAGAAAGAGCAAATACTAGAAATATCTTCTATAAAATCTTTGACAGCCCTCCTTCAGAGTTAAAGTGACAATCTAATAAGTCCAACCATATTTTAACTAAAGTAGAAAAATTGCCAAAACAATTTGAAATGTACCTTCACATCCACCATCACCACAGTGAACAAATGCTATGGCCAAGTGGTAAGGTAATGAAGCTGATGTGTGCCTATTTTATGAACAAATATACATGTATTTAGAATGCTCTCCAAAAAATGCACAGATGGAGATGCATGAACAAAGAAATTTGGTGACTGCTATCCTAGATATAAAGAGAAAAAACACTAAAGCCATGGGGAGGCCATTATCAAGTGACAAAATTCAGTTCATTGTTATCACATGAAAGCATCCACTATCCAGGCCTCAAAGCTGAGCTTATGGGGAAATCTGCTGGCGACCTGATCACATGATCAGAAGACACAGGGTATGGAGTGGTAGCTCCGTAGTGACAAGCTGAAGCACCACAGAACTGACTATCCCTTAGACACATCTTCAGAAGTAAATTAGTCTCCTTTGCTGGGGATGGGAGGTAGGAGTCGGTAAAGCTGGTTATGGACTGAGGTAAGAAGACTGGGGAAGCTGTGGCAACAGCTGCTTAGGACAGCAGAGACAGGTGTAATCCACCCAGCTAATGTACCCAAGGAACTGATGTCACGTCTCTTTGCATTGCATTTATCCTCTAGGAAACACCCTCGGCAGTGACATTTTCTTGAATCATAATTTTAGTACTGCAATTACATTTTCAGATATACTTCAAAGGTCATAGCTCTTTTACAGCTTTCCGTGTGGCTAGCGTGGCTAATCACGGCTCGAGATTGAAATGGTTATGTGCTCTGGACTCCACACAGCAGTCTGAGCTGGAATCTAAACTGATAGCAGTGACCGTCTAAGAAACTCTGCACTGTCTTACTGGGAGTTTCTGTGACAGATCAGGAAAGAGAAAGAAGCTTTATTATCATTGATGGGGAAAGGGAGGTGGGGAGGGGCTGGGGCATGGTTCCATCTGTAGAATGCCTGCCCTGAAAGTATAAGACCTGGCCTCAGATCCTCAGCACACAGTTTAACCAAAAAAAAAAAAAAAAAAAAAAAAAAAGGATCTGTGTGCAGTCATGTGCATCTGTAACCAGCGCAGGAAGGGCAGATGGGTAGGCTCTCAGATCTCACTGGCTAGCCAGGAGAGCCAAATGCTGAGCACAGGGTCCGGTGTGGGGCCTTGTCTCAAAAGACAGGAGAAAACAGCAGAAAAGACCAGATGTTGACCTCTGGTCTTCACACACACACACACACAAACACTAAAGAAAACAAGCTTCAAATATACTTTATTTCCCAGAGAGAATAAACTACAAACAAGATAATATACCAAGCAATACTTTTGCCTGTGAAGTTGTCAGTTTGCACAATTAAATGACACTGAAGCTATACCAAATTATAATCGTAATGAGAATACAGACTCTGAGGTCAGAGGTCATCGAGCTCTGCCCTAGGCTTGATTTCCTCACAGATAAATAAGCAGACTGGGTCCTAACTCAGGGCTCAGCCTCCAGACTTAAATGAGGTCAGTATCTACTACAGGCATATTAACTGCTCAGTCATTATTAACACACAGGCATCCTTTTTCCTTTCTAAGACTTTTTATCCAATCTACAAACTTTTAATTTTCCCCCTACTGCCCTTCATCACTTTACTCTGGCATTCCTCCTGTGACAGGAAGTAGACAAGGAGCTGGGAAATTAGAGAAATGCACTTCCACGCTAAGTGATGGAGCTGTGTGGGAGAATTCATTAGCAACAGCAGGCGTGCACTTTACCATAGCCATATTTTTCTGAAAGTTACAAAAAAAAATAGTTTAAATAAAAGATCAGCTGATCCCTACCTTCACTTCTAGGAGGTTCAAACTACTTTTGCTCTAAGCTTACCTGTTTCTCTTCCTCACTGTAACTTCAAGAACTCTACTTGGGAGCCAGCTGGACATGAGGGCATAGACCTGTAATTCCAGGCCTTGAGAGGCTGAAGTGGGAGAATGGTCAGTACTGGCCAGCTTGTGCTATAGAGGGAGAGTCTGGATCCGCTGAGATACTGTGTGACTTTTTCCAGGGGAGGGGGTGAGAAAATTCACCCCAGGTGGGGTAACAGGTCAGACCAAGAAAATTATTCCATGGGAAAAAAGAGAGACAATTCTCTCTACGGGTGTGGCCCCTGATAGGTCAGTGGTTGGCCCCACACCCCTGAGTAAAAGAGCAGCACGAGTTACATTTATTGTGTTATAAAGAAATATTTAAAACAGGACATGTAAATGGGGTGAAAGGGGAGAGGGTGGAAAGTGGATGTAGGAGGAGATGCAGTGGGGAAGGGGAGTGAATATCAAATACACCGGATGCATGCATGAAAGAAGTAATTAAAAGATTCTATTCTTAGAAATAAGCCTGTAGTACAAATCAAGGCATATTTCAAATAATGCCATGCTAACCAGGACCCTTGCCTCTCCATCTTTTCATTATGTCATAAGGCCATGTCAAGCGATTGACCACATAACATCTGCATTTGGCCACTTATACTCTTTAATATGTCTGCACCATCATGTACTGGAAAAGGTGCATGGGGCCCCAACACTTCTGGTAATTTATATACACACTAACGGTTGGTGGAGGGAGGGAGAAACTTTTTTTTTTTAGTGGTATAGTCTCTGGTAAGGAGGCCATACTCTTGTCAATAACCTTAAGGAAATTCACTGGGTCCATGAGAAGTAAAACCAAACATGAAATTAGAAGAGGGTCTAGTTGAGGAAAGAAGCATTAGCAGGAATGGGGTGAGAGAAGGAGGGTAAGGGTGGGGATATGTGTGAATAGGATGCAAATACATTATGTACATATACTACAATGTCATAACAAAGTCCATTTTGTATAATTAATATCTGGCAATAAAAGCTATTTTAGGAAGAAATTATTCCACTCTTTTTTTTTTTAATTTGGTTTTTCGAGACAGGGTTTCTCTGTATAGCCCTGGCTGTCCTAGAACTCACTTTGTAGACCAGGCTGGCCTCAAACTCAGAAATTCGCCTGCCTCTGCCTCCCAAGTGCTGGGATTAAAGGTGTGCGCCACCACTGCCCAGCTATTCCACTCTTTTTCTGGGACCAGCCATCATGAGCCACATTCATACCCAAGCTGTGAAGAAGATGGCCCAGGTCACCATTGAGAAGTACTCTCTGGATAAATGCCTTCCACACCAACAAGTGTACGTGCAAGATCTCCATTTTCTCCAGAAAGAATGATTTAGCAAATCCAGGGAGGTTTTGTGAGAGGTTATTTCTATTCAGTTGCAGGAAGAAGAGAGGGAGGAGAGATAATTATGTTCCTGAGGTCTCATCCCTGGATCAGGAGATCACTGAGGTAGATCCCAACACCAGGGAAGTGCCGAAGCTTCTGGACTCTGGGAGTCCTTCCTCTGCGGGTCACTCAGCCCATGCTGGGGATGAGTTTCAAAACGTGGTGTAGAGATGTTCGAATATGGTCTATAGTATTGTCAATAAACCTGGGGACAATTTTAAGAGGGTAAATTAAATAAAATATAGAACTAAATTAAGTTTTCCACCCAAGTCTAGCCTAGTGAACTAGTGAGTTTATTGGGGTTACTTACAGGAATACAGGCAAGGGGTTGTTTATAAGAACTTGGTTGACTCAAAAGCAACTACATCGCCAGAAAAAAAAAAAAAACAAAACCCACCCCAGCATAGGGAACAACACACATCAGTGTCTTTGGAGCCACCTACACAATGTGCAGACAGCTCAGAGGCTTTCCCCTCCTCATCAACTGTCTATCAGCTATAACCTTAGAGAGGGGCCCTGTGAGTCTCCTAACTTTCAGGAGCTCCCTAAGCCTAGTGAGTTGGATTTCCTTTCTAGACCTGAACTGTTTCATTTACTTCCTGAGGCTGACCAACTTTTCTCTTCCCTCCTGGAGGGAACCTTCAACCTAGAAATAGCTACATGACACTCAACTACACAAAGAAACTGTTTCTTGGAAAAAAAAAAAAAAAAAAAAGAAGGACCTTGTTTCTGGTTGTATTCCTTACCTTTACCTTGACCTTTAGTCTTGCCTACCTTGGTATGATGGGTATTCGCTTCCCTCCCTGACCATTCTTTCCCTATGAGAACCTCACCCTCCTTCAATTCATGTGATTATGGAGTTGTAGATCATAATGCTTCCCTCTTTGCTCCCTCTAGAGAAATGGGTACATGAGTCAGATGGCAATTACATCTTCTTCAACATTTGTTTTTCAAATGTTGGGAACATAAACCATAGAAATGATTTAAGTTGAAACTACCTTACAGCCGTACCTTGCAGGAAGTCAACCACTTTGGGAAAAAAAAAAAAACCAACAACTTGACAAACATGTTTTAACATTAGAACTGCTGGGTCCAGTCATACCTGAAGCTCGTTTGAGTTATACAGACCAGTAAATTTCCTTGCTTACTTAAGTCATGTTAGAATTAAATTTTGGAAAGTTACTCCTCAAAAAATTCAGAATAGGAACACACACAAGGCTACTAACTACCACAAGCCTCAATTCACCTTAATTAAGCCTTAATTGTAAGGTTCTCTACACGTTAAAGTAAGTGAAATATTGAGATGAAGTCAAACCTTACACATGAGGGAATCATTTAAAGTGACCAGGTGCCAGGCGTGGTGGCACATGTCTTTTGTTTTGGTTTGGTTTTGGTTTTTCGAGACAGGGTTTCTCTTTATAGCCCTGGCTGTCCTGGAACTCACTTTGTAGACCAGGCTGGCCTTGAACTCAGAAATCTGCCTGCCTCTGCCTCCCAAGTGCTGGGATTAAAGGCACGTGCCACCTGCAGAGAAAATACTAAGGTATGGAGGTTAAAGCCTATCTGAGGATCATAATAGAAAGAAACTAGAAATACTGGGTCACACCTCCTGTGGTAGTTTCAGTATATTTGGCCCAGGGAGTAGCACTATTAGGAGGTGTGGTCTTGTTGGAGTAGGTGTGGCCTTGTTGGAGGAAGTGTGTCCCTGTGGACATGGGCTTTGAGACCCTCCCTCCTCCTAGCTGCCTGGAAGCCAGTCTTCTCCTAGCAGCCTTCAGATGAAGATGTAGAACTCTCAGCTCCTCCTGCACCATGCCTGCCTGGACGATGCCCTTGCTCCCACCTTGATGATAAGGAACTGAACTCTCTGAACCTGTAAGCCAGCCCCAATTAAATGTCCTTATGAGAGTTGTCTTGGTCATGGTGCCTTTTTACCGAAATGCAAACCCTAAGGCACCTCCCATCAACATCAACCTGAATTCCCTTATATTCTTTGAACACTATGAGCTAGTGACTTCAGCAGACAATTTACAATTTGGATGTGCTAGATCGTCTAATTCAAAATCACCCATGCATGTAAGCACTGGTGACCCCACACACAGACTCAGAAACCAAGAAGCATGTTTCATTTCCAAGGCCACCTATCTGTTTAGTGCTTGGGCAGGAGAAAGGCATTAGAATCCCCATTTCCTTTCCTCCCCCTCCCTTGGCTGTATACAATCTGCCCTGCACATGGTGCTGGATAGAACATACATGATGCTCTCCAGCTCCTTTCCCTCAACATTTCTTTTTCTAAAACCACAAAGAACCCCTGTTCTGTCTTTGGTGAGAAGGACTCTCGCCTGTAGAGTAAGATCACAGAATGCATCCAAATCAACCTCCTTCTACCGAATAGAAGATTTTCTAGAGAAGTAGGGTCTAAAGAGCTTTGAAAAGACAGAAGCTGTGGTCACATCCAGTATCTGAAAAAAATGTTCTATTTGATGGTATTTCTAGGTGAAGAAACTATATATTCTCAGATCTGAAAGGTAGCTGACCCATTTAACAAACCCATTGGCAAAAGGAACAAAGTATTTATGAGAAAGTATTTTTTAAAACAAGCACTGGTAGCTGGAGAGATGTGTGGCTCAGTGCTGAAGGGCTTGCAGTGAAACCCTGATGACCTGAGTTCAATCCCCAGAACCCACCGGAAGGAGAAGACTGATTCTGCAGGTTGTTCTCTGACTTCCACACACATGCCGTGGACTTATACACAGAGAGAGAGACAAAAATATACACTCACATGCACACAAACGTATGGACAAGCAGATACACACACAGTCACACACACACAAACATACCCACAATCATTTAAAAAGAAAATCAAACATTGGAAATATAAAACACCTGTTATCTTGAATCCAAAGAAGAAAAAGTTCTAATTAGCTAAAACCTACTGGCTTCTATGGTCACCCTCAGGAGTCACTGCCATCCTGAGATGATCAGCACATTTTGACAAGCCCTCCATGTACTTAATCAAGAGAACGTTCTGCACCGAATTTTCATGATTTTATTCAGCCATCCATTGTGCATTCATTCCAAATGCTCACGCGCATACTCCCTGCTCTTGGGCGGTGCAGGTCCGACTGTGACCAATAAGTGCTCCACTGTCCTGCATCTAGAGATCAAGGGCTGGCGACTTATGGGAACTCCATGCAAAGTCATCTGACTCAGAGAGAGAAGTGGAAACAGGAGAAAGAGGGAGAGTTCATACCGGTGAGGCTTGGAATGCTTTTTCATTCTCGCTGGGCTCCTTCTGCACTGTGTTTTCTGTCTAAGCTTTCCTTTTATTTTTAAACTATTAGTATATATTATTTCTACAAAATGATAGGTTTCACCAAGTCAACTTCACCTATGTACACAATACACTTCAATTATATTACCCCCAGGTTCAGCTTATCTCCCCAGTTTCAATTTGTCTTCTCCCAACCTCCACCTTACTGGTCCCCCTATCCATTCTGATTTCATACCCCCACCCTTTCTCCCTTCCTTTCACTCTCAGAATTTTTGTTGGTTGGTTGGTTGGTTGGTTGGTTGGTTGGTTGGTTGGTTGGTTGATTTTTTTCAACCAACAGGGTTTCTCTATGTAACAACCTTAGCTGTCCTAGGACTCCCTCTGTAGACCAGACTGGCCTCGAACTCACAGAGATCCACCTGCCCCTGACTCTCAAGGCCTGTGCTACCACTGCCTGGCTCCAGAAACCTTTCTATTAATTTTAAAAGTTAGCACACAAAAACAATGCGTCTCTCCGTGGTACTTTCACACATGTACGTCATCATTACCTTTAAATTCCAGATTTCACATGTGAGGGGAAAACATTTAGGATATATCTGTCTGAGAAAACTATAGAACACTTCCCATATTAGTTTTAGTGTCCTTGTTCCGGGTGAGGCCAGGCCAATCTCCTTCAATTCTGGTGAGTGCATTTGCTCCTGAAGGGAGCACTCAAGAGCTCTTTCCCGTGTACTAGGGACCTTACACAATGGTTCTCACAGAACATTCATTTCCCCTTTACACAGTGCTCCCCAGGATTAAATCCTCCCTTCCACTCTTCCTCCAAGTTAAACCATCCGTGCTGGAGATGAAACCATATTTCCTCACTTCTATGTTTAGGAATCTGGAGCTTTGTGGTAGAATTCGGTGCTTCTCTCTGCAGCCACGAAAGGCTTCCTTGAGCTGGTGTAAGCAGAAGGTGACGGGTTATGAGGATTATGAACAAGCAGGGTTCTTGTTCTGGCAGCAGGCTGTGCAAGTGCTCGGGCCCTTTTTTTCTCTTCCCTTGGTGTGACTGGGCTTCATTCTTCCCTGGAGATCTATGGTACACAAGACGGAGTGTCAAACTCTTTGCTTCTGCACTGTCTCCAATGAAGATAGCAGCCAGGACTTACACTGGCATCTTCAGGTACCACACCTGACTCAGTCACCTGGACGAAGGGAGTTGGAGTCTTATTGTACAAATGGAATGTTGAGGGGCTTTCTGGTATTCCCAAGTGTGTTGGGGGAGGGGTGGGGAGAGACAACCCAACAGCCCTGAAGTGCACCTGATTATTGTCTACAGCATCTTTAGTTCCTCAAGTTAAATTTATAGTAGAATTTATGGCCTAAAATATGTTTTAAATTATTGATGAGGTTCTGCCCCTTACCAGTCTCATAAACTATTTTCTCATTGCGTCTAAATTTACGGACCAAAAGTCTGAAACGACTTATAACTCTTTTTTTAATTATATAGGTCAAATAGTCAAGATATCTTTTACATACTTAGTCTTTTATATTTCTTTTTTCTAAAAACTTTTGGTGTCTTTTGTTTATTTTTCTAATTGCCGTTTTAGTGCATTTGTGATCTATGTACAAGAATCTTAACATGTTAATTTCACATAGAATATACTATGTTTCCTCTGGGATTTTTTTTTTTGAAGTATAAATTCTCTGAAAGTCTTTCCTTTAAAATTCATCCCCCTGGAAATCTTCTGTACAAAAATACTTTTAAGGTTCACCAGGGACATTCATTGTAGAGTTTTAATGACAAATAAAAACAATTTATGTATGTATCAGTTGAAGGGTAGCTAAATTATAGTTCAGCCATACTGTGGGAGGTAGTGCAGCCATTAAATATAAAGGTACTATCTGCCATATGGAGAAATGTCTACGACATAAAGTGGGGGAAGGTAACTCAGAATAACGAATAAAGTGGTCTCTTGTTCATATTAGTGTATATGGAGTACATAAATAGACATTTATAAAAATAAATCCAGGGGCTGGTGAGATGGCTCAGCGGGTAAGAGCACCCGACTGCTCTTCCGAAGGTGATAAGTTCAAATCCCAGCATCCACATGGTGGCTCACAACCATCCGTAACGAGATCTGGCACCCTCTTCTGGAGTGTCTGAAGACAGCTACAGTGTACTTACATATAATAAATAAAATAAATCTTTAAAAAAATAAATAAATAAATAAAAATAAATCCAGAAAAAAAAACCTCAGATGCTTAGAGGATATTGCTGAAATTTTGTAGAAAAGGCTCTGGGTGGATTTATATGGAACTGCTACAGGAGAATAACTTTGGGCATGGGTTGGAGGCATTGTGGCAAAAATTAGATTATAAACTTAAGTATTATTTTAATTTTTATAATTTTATAATTTTAATTTTAAATTCATTTTAATTTTAATTTAATTTTTTTCAGGAAACTACTTAGACTTACAGAGTCAAAAATAACAAGAGGCATGAACCCACCACATAGCTCTAGAAATGAAGTATAACAAACATCGTATAATCTTTGATCATATTCTTTTTTGCCCCAGGTACTAAAACCTGGATCTGATGGTTTTTTATTCCCATAGTGTCACCATTTTACTAAATACACAACATAGAGTTTTTATATGAGCTTCTGAAGTTTGGCTTTCAGTCAATGTGGTGTTTGAATAGGAATGGCCCCCATAGATTCATGCGTTTGAATGCTTGGCCCATAGGGAGTGGCACTGTTAAGAGGTGTGGCCTTGTTGGAGGGAGTGTGTCACTGTGTGGGTGGCTTGGAGGTCTCCTGTGCTCAAGCTACACCCAGTGTGACACACAGTCCCCTTCTGCTGCCTGTGTATCCGTGTGTAGAACTCTCAGCTCCTTCCCCAGCACCACATCTGCCTGGATGCTGCCATGATGAGAATGGACTGAACCTCTGAACCTGTAAGCCAGCCCCAGTTAAATGTTGTCCTTATAAGAGTTGCCTTCCTTGGTCATGGTGTCTGTTCACAGCAGTGAAACCCAAACTAAGACAGTCCACATTGCACTTGCTTGTTTTGTTTTAAGGCATCAGATCATGCAGAACTAGAGATACAGGCCACTGTGAGCCACCATGTGGGTCCTGGAAACTCAGAGGAGGTCCTCTGTAAGAGCAGCAAGTGACCTTAACCTCTAAGGCATCTCTCAAGTCCCACACTGTGAGGGGTTTGGTTTTGTTGGTTTTGTTTTGGTGTTTGTTTTTAGTTTATTTGTTTGTTTTCTGAGTCAGACAGCCCTGGCTGTTCAGGAGCTCACTCTGTAGACCAGGCTGGCCTGGAACTTGCAGAGATCAGCAGCCTGTCTCTGCCTCTGGAGTGCTGGGATGATTAAAGCAAAATGTTAAGACCTGTGCCACCACTCCGTGGCCCAGCATTGTGTTTTGTTTTTTTTAAAGATTTATTTATTTATTACATGTAAGTAAGTACACTATAGCTGTCTTCAGACACTCCAGAAGAGGGCGCCAGATTTCGTTACGGATGGTTGTGAACCACCATGTGGATGCTGGGATTTGAACTTATCACCTTTGGAAGAGCAGTCGGGTGCTCTTACCCGCTGAGCCATCTCACCAGCCCCCAGCATTGTGTTTTTAATGTAACCACACTAACATGAACACTAGATTGTTCATTTTGCTGCTTCTTAGTATCCGTTCACAAAGGTTCTGCAGTTCGCTTGCCTTTTGTTTTGCTGGCTTGGGTATTCCCCGCCCCCCTATACTACTCTTCTGAACAGCTATGCTATCAGCATTCCTGGACTCATCTTTTAGGCCTTGAACTTTCTCCAGAGTTAAGTTTCTAAAAGAAGAAGCAGGCGAGTTGCTTTCCTAAATGAGTATCCAGTTCATAATCCCACCAATGATAAATGAGATTTTTTTTAAAGGATTTATTTATTTATATTTATGTAGCACATAAACGTGCTTACATGGGTTTGTGTGTACCACCTCTATGCAGGTGACCATGGAGGCCACAGGATAGTAGGTCTCCTGTAACTGGAGTTACAGTTCTTTGGGAGTCACCAGATATGGGTCCTGGGGACAGAACTCAGATCCTCTTTGAAAAAAAATATATATATATATATATATATATATATATATATATATATATATATATATATATATATATATATATACATATATATATATATATATAAATATATATATAAAAGTAAAAAGTTTACACATGAGCCGGGCGTAGTGGCTGGTGCACGCCTTTAGTCCCAGCACTTGGGAGGCAGAGGCAGGCGGATTTCTGAGTTCGAGGCCAGCCTGGTCTACAAAGTGAGTTCCAGAACAGCCAGGGCTGCACAGAGAAACCCTGTCTTGAAAAACCAAAAAAAAAAAAAAAAAAGTTTACACACACAGAAAGTAGACATAAAGCTGCATTATTCTCTGATTTTATTTTTTATTTAATTCTAATCTGCATTAAGCTAATTTTAAAACACACTGTGTGCTCAAGAATCTAAAATGACATTTGATAAGCAATCAGTTGTCACGCTGACATTAACTGATGGGTTCTTCATTGCATGCTTTTGATCTTTTTCTCACTTGATGATTGGTTCAGCCGAATTTTAGTCTTATTTTATAGAGTTCACCTTGACAGTCCACTAGGATTTTATGGTAATTGCCTTAGACCCACAAATGATTTTGGTTTAAATATACATTTAACTGATGTACTCATATTCTGAACCCCTTGCTATATGAAACTCCGTAGCCTCAGTCTGATGCTGACGTCCAGTCTGCACCATACCTCAGCATCACCATGCGCAATGGACCAGTATCCTCCTCCTTGGACCCTAAGCTTTCTTCATTGGTCTTTTTCTAGGAACTTTTGTTCATGCATGATGTTCCCTCCTGCAACACTCTGAACTCTTACTCCCTATCACCACCACCACCTCTTCTACATCTTCATCTTCATCCTCATCCTCCTACACGTCGTTGTTGTCGTCTTCGTCGTCGTCGTCGTCGTCATCATCATCATCATCATCGTCGTCGTCGTCGTCGTCGTCGTCGGTTTCTTCTCCCAGAGGCTGGCTAGGGGCACAGCTACTCCAAAGGTCCTAATCATGAGTGATGTCACTGTCCTAATTAGGGTTTCTATTGTTTTACTAAAACATGGTAACCAAAAGCAACTCAGAGACAAAAGGGTTTATTCCATCTTTACAGCTAATGGTCCATCTTGAAGAGAAGTCCGGGCAGGAACACAAAGGAACAAAAGTAGAGGTCACGGAGAAGTGATGTTTACTGACCTGCTTCCTGTGGCTGGCACAGCCTGCTTTCTTATACACCTACAGGAGCACTTGCGCAGGGATGGCCCCACCCACAATGAACGATGCTCTCCCACATCAGTCACTAATCTAGAAAACGCCTCACAGGCGTGCCTTTAGGCAGATCTGATGGAGGCTTGTTCTCAGTTGAGGTTTTTTTCTTCCCTCAAGGATTGGATCAAATTGGAAAAAAAAAAAGCCAACTGACACAACTCTCTACCTTGATGTACTCACTGTCCTCACGTGGCTGTCTTCCATCTTGCCATTCTCTGCTTTCGTTTAATTAAACAAGGAGAGAGGGCTGAGGGCTACTGAAGTAGGGAGACTCAGTAAAGTAGGAGCGAGGAAGGTGAGCAGCAGCCCCTCTAGGTACGCGATCTCGGTGACCCTGGAGTGGAGAAAGTCCGGAGGCGCATGCAAGAGATCGGTGCTGAGGTTTCAACAGTTCAAGAGCCCGGTGCAGCCAGACGCGCAGCTGCGAAGGCCCGTAAAAGGAACGCATCCTCTTTGCCACCAATGGTCCTTCCGTGGGAACTTCTCTATTGTCTCCAGACTTGCACACGCATCACCTTATGTAACCAACCTCTGGAAAACTCTACAATGGCTGAAACGATCTCTATATTGCCAGTCAGGACAAAAGACCTAGAGGTTGTTGGAAGAACGGCTCAGTGGTTAAGAGCACTGGCTTCTCTTCCAGAGGACTCAGGTTCGATTCCCAGCAGCTCACAGCTAGCTCACTCTACCAACTGAGCTATGTCCTCAGCCCTGAATAAATAATCTCACATTTTTATGTCTATTTTTAGTCACCGTGGGAAGAAATGTGCATAGAGCTATGAATATAAGTCAGCGATAGAGCACTCGACAAGTGCAGAGCCCGGGGTTCAGTCCCCAGAGCTGTAAGCAAACGAAGAGTTTAAAATGCATGTAAAATTTAACGCCTTAACCTTTTCCTTGTAAACAACTCACATAGCTGAGGCTGGCCTCCAATTTGCTGTAGAGCTGTAGTGGGCTTTGAACTTCCAATCCTCCCAAGTCTACCTCTTTGTTTGTTTGTTTGTTTTGTTTTGTTTAGGTTTTTTGATACAGGGTTTCTCTGTGTAGCCCTGGCTGTCCTGGAACTCACTCTGTAGACCAGGCTGGCCTCGAACTCAGAAATCCGCCTGCCTCTGCCTCCTGAGTGCAGAGCTTAAAGGCGTGCGCCACCATGCCCGGCCCAAGTCTACCTCTTAAGTGTTGGACCCTTTACCATGTTTAAGTGAATGCCGATGAACACGTTAATCACATTGTGAAACAGATAATCTTACAAGGCTAAAACCCCAAACTCATTAAGTATAACTCCCCGTACCTGCCCCAGCCCCACCCTGAAAACCAGCATCCTTTGTTCCAGTGATTGACGGGGAGTGGGATCACAAATATTGTCTTGTACTTGACAAGTGGCACTTCATTGAGCATGTCTCAAGGTCCATCCATATTGTACCGTGTAACAGGACTTACTCTCTGTGTGTGTTTATCTTGTTTTTGGATACAAGATCTCACTACCTAATCAAGAAGGGTCTCAACTCCAGAGTCTAAGCAGTTCTGCTTTAAGCCTTTCAAATAGCTGGACTACCCCTATGCTTCAATCTCCTTCTTTTGGAGGCAGAATAACAATCGTTTTCGGGTATATATCCCATTTATTCACCCTTCCTTGGACAACTGGGTCACATCCACCTTTGAGCAGCAATAAATTAATAATGCTACCATAAACATGGACATAGACCTATCTCCTCAAGATCTTGTTTTCAGTTCTTTTGGATAAATGCTCAGAAATGGGATTGTTAAATCACATGGTGATTCTATTTTTAACTTTTTTTTTGAGAAATTATGTTCACTTTTAAACAAATAGCCCCATCCCCACGGACTCTCCTGCAATATGGTAACAGGCTGCATATTGCCTTCCCTCTAATTAAATTGAAAATAGCAGTCGTGCTCATATATAACCATTAAAATATGTTTAAACTTCGTACTTAAGATGCATCAATTACACTGTTGGCAGCTGCAGACGCTTCCATTTCCTCCCAGTCTCGGTTAACAAGCTGTTCTTCACATTTAACAAGCCCTTCTCCTGCTCTCAGGGTCACAGGAACACAAGCCATGGGACAGAAGAACCCATGCTCCAATGAACGAGATGGTGGCCAGCATATAATAGGCATTCAATAAACTGAGCTGAGCACATGACGACAAGACCACATTGCTGAGTGTAGTTTGGATGGTTGCAGCTCTTCTTGTTCCAGTAAGCAGGAAGTAGCACAGATGGCGAAGAGCTATTCAATGGTATGAGTGTTGCCAAAATGATGACACCACGCCCAAGACACACTCAAACTAAAGCTCTGGTACTGTGACGTCATCATACCAACCAGGAGGGATGTTAAAGCTTGCTAACACAGAGAACTTGAATGAGAAAGCCAAGAGAGTCAGATAAAATGGCTGGACAGCATTTTCTTCCTCGCCAGCTCTAGCAAGAAGCAGCGTGGACCCCGAGGGAGGTCACTGGATGCAAAGCCACCATCATACCAAATGGAAGACCAGGTTGCTGCACACAGGCTGGCTGGAGCCCTCTGGATGGATGGGGATGTGGAGAGAGACAGGATTCCGCACACCCTGGTGATTAGTCTCTTAGGAGAGCAAGCTCTCCTATTGTTCCCACGGCTTTGGACTTGACGGAGAATCTTAAGGCATAAAGTGGAGGAAATAGAAATCATTTAAATTGCTGGGAGTGGTGGCGCACGCCTTTAATCCCAACACTTGGAAGGCAAAGACAGGCAGATATCTGAGTTCGAGGCCAGCCTGGTCTACAAAGTGAGTTCCAGGACAGCCAGAGCTATACAGAGAAACCCTGACTCAAAAAACCAAAAAAAAAAAAATCATTTCATTTAAATCATTGATCATCACTAAAAATTAAGGGGCTGGAAAGACTGCTCAGCAGTTAAAAGCACTGGTTCAATTCCTAGCACCCATAGGGTTATCTGTAACTTCTGTTCCAGGAGATCCAATACCCTCTTCTTGGCCTCTTCAGGTACCAAGGATGTGGAGTACAAATATTCATGCAGGTGAAACACCCAAACACATAAAATAAAATAAATCTTAAAAAATTAAATTTAGGGGCTGGTGAGATGGCTCAGTGGGTAAGAGCACCTGACTGTTCTTCCGAAGGTGATAAGTTCAAATCCCAGCATCCACATGGTGGCTCACAACCATCCGTAACGAGATCTGGCGCCCTCTTCTGGAGTGTCTGAAGACAGCTACAGTGTACTTACATATAATAAATAAAATAAATCTTTAAAAAAAATTAAATTTAGACTGCATTTTTAAAAAAACCCACATGGAGGGCTGGAGAGATGGCTCAGAGGTTAAGAGCACTGGTTGCTCTTCCAGAGGTCCTGAGTTCAATTCCTAGCAACCACATGGTGACTCACAATCATCTTTAATGAAATCTAGTGCCCTCTTCTGGTCTTCAGGCATACATGTAGGAGATTGCTGTACACATAGTGAATAAATAAATCTAACAAACAAACAAACAAACAAACAAAACAAAACAAACAAACAAACAAACAAAACAACCCACATGGATTTATAAAGGGTGTAAGCCTCGGAACAGCTTACTTGGTGGAAATTATACTATAATGTATGTGACATGTCTACATATCCGTGTGTGTGTGTGTGTGTGTGTGTGTGTGTGTGTGTGTGTGTGTGTGTGAGTGTGCATACAAAGAGGCTAGAATTTTATGTTGGATATCTTTCTCAGTTGCTCTGCACTCCAGGTTTTGAGGAGGGGTCTCTCACTGAAACAGAAGCTTACAATTTAGCTAAACCAGCTGGCCACATGCCCTCCACGGATCCGTCTATCTGTCTCAGCCTCTGGGTTTGCAATCACAGACACATGCCACAGCTAGCTTTTTATAGAGGTGCTAAGAATTCAAACTCAGGACTTGATGCTTGTGTGACAAGCACTTTTACTGACTGAGTTGTTTCCACAGCCCAAACTCTCACACATTTTAAGAATTAAACTCTACTCTGCCAACTGAGCTACAAGTTCAAACCCAAAAGCAAGTCTTTTGATTCCAGTGTTTATGGAGTTTCTACAAAGCAATATATGAAAGGTTTCACTGTTGTCCAGATTTCACAGTGTGAAGGTTTGTTTGTTTGTTTGTTTTTGTTTGTTTGTTTTAGAGAGATTCTTACTATATAGTTTAGGGCAGCCTCAAACTCACAGTGCCCAATGTTGTAAATGCACTTCTATTCTTTTTTTCAAAAAGATTTTATTTTATGTGAGTGCACTGTTGCTGTCTTCAGACACTCCAGAAGAGGGCATCGGATCCCATTACATATGGCTGTGAGCTACCATGTGGGTGCTGGGAATTGAACTCAGGACGTCAGGAAGAGCAGCAATGCTCCTGCCTCCTGCATCTGAGCATGGGGAAGAGTGCTGGTGACAACAGGAGCCATCGGCCTCCCGTCCCTAGCTTGCTTCTTCTTCCAATTGTGGAAGAACTTCTCTAGGTTCCTCATCTGCACGCATGGAAAGCTGGATATAAATGGTTTGCCTCGCAACATTTACAAGGTTTAACCCTGACACTGCTCTGGGTCACAATGACAGCTAGGAATCTAGCCTAGAACTCAGGATCAACGGTTGGTGGCTCTGTGACACAAACAGCAGAAGAAGGAAACTACAGTGGATCAGCAGGCAGCCCTCCCTAGCAGGAGGACCTAATTTTAGCAGATTGCACATGGAGAGGCTAAACTGATGGCATGTCCGGTACTGTAATCTCAGTTTATCAGTCAAGACAGAGGAAGCAAACCGCCAGGAAGAAAACAAGCTTTCGAGCGGCAAGCCACACCCTAAGTTCATTTTTGGGGGTTTCTTAATTCTTAGCTTTGGCTAACACTGATGGTGGTTATGGCTGGTGGCTCCATACCACAGAAGGAAAAACATCAGATGAAATAAAAATGTATATAGCATGTCACATTCATCACAGAGGATGCGTGCCTGAAGACCAATACAAAGAGAGAGAACAGAACTAGCCCAGTGCTTACAGATGGTGCCTGGATCTGAAACAGCCTTTAAGGCTTATTAAAAATATAATAATAACTTAGCGCACCTTTAAAAAGACTTACTGGGCAGGAGAGATGACTCAGTAAAGCGTTTGCTGTGCAAGCATGGGGCTTGGAGTTCAGATCCTCAGCACCCACATAAAAGGCAGGCGTGATGATGTGCACCATCAACCCAGCACTCAGAAGAGAGCCGGGAGGACCCTGGAGTCTAGCCAGCTAGTCTAGTAGAAACAAGGTCCAGTGGGAAAGGGGGAGGGGGAGGGAGAGAGGGANGGAGGAGAGGGGGGGAGGGAGAGGGAGGGAGAGGGAGAACTAGCCTTCGAGCCCATGGGGGACTACTGTTGAGGCACTCACCCCAAGGAAGGACCGGATATGATTCTGCTGTCCTTACTCTTGTAAAGCCAACTTCTTAGATTACCCAATATACAATTTGCAAAACACATGGAACTCAAGAAGAATGAAGACCAAAGTGTGGACACTTCTTAGAATTAAGAATCTTAGAATTAAGTGTGCCCCTTCTTAGAATTAGGAACAAAGCACACATGGAAGGAGTTACAGAGATCAAGTGTGGAGCTGAGACAAAAGGATGGACCAACCAGTGACTGCTGCAGCCGGGGATCCATCCCATAATCAGCCACCAAACACAGACACTATTGCATACGCCAGCAAGATTTTGCTGAAAGGGCTCTGATATAGCTGTCTCGTGTGAGGCTATGCCAGTGCCTGGCAAACACAGAAGGGGATGCTCACAGTCAGCTATTAGATGGAACACAGGGTTCCCAATGGAGGAGCTAGAGAAAGTACCCAAGGAGCTGAAGGGGTCTCCAACCCTATAGTTGGAAAAACAATATGAACTAACCAGTACCCCCAGAGCTCGTGACTCTAGCTGCATAAGTAGCAGAAGATGGCCTAGTTGGCCATCATTGGGAAGAGAGACCCCTTGGTCTTGCAAACTTTATATGTCCCAGTACAGGGGAACGCCAGGGCCAAGAAGTGGGAGTGGGTGGGTAGGGGAGCAGGGTGGGGGGTGGGGGAGGGTATAGGGGACTTTCAGGATAGCATTTGAAATGTAAATGAAAAAATATCTAATAAAAATTGGAAAAAATTTCCTTAATATGTATTCCATTAGATCTGTCTCTCTAGAGAACTCCACCACAGATCTCAGGGAAAGTCTTAAGTCTGTAAGGATTTCTTTCAGTTCCTGGACCAAGCTATGGTGGTATCTGTGAGATTACTCTTCTAGAGAAATGTAGGTACAGAAGGCAGCTTCGTACTTACTGTTTAATTTAACCAATAAGGAAGACCCAGACTCAGGGTGGATTCATACAGCTTTGGCCCTAGGCTGGGGGCTAAGACAATGGGAAAGAGAAGTTCAGAACGCTGCAGCGTGAGTCGACTCAGTTAAAAATGAAGATGAAGAGAGGCCAGCCTGGTCTACAGAGTGAGTTCCTGGACAGCCAGGGCTACACAGAGAAACCCTGTCTTAGAAAAAAACAAAACAAAACAAAACAATAAAAAAGACTTTGTGCTTTGTCAATGTGTTTGCAGAGAAACTTGGGAAGACTTGAGTTCCCAGGATCAGGAAAAATGAACCACATACTTATGCCTCCTCCTCTTCCTCTTCCTCCTCCTTTTCTTCCTCCTTCTTTTACATTCATTTTTTTTATTTGCATTGGTGCCTTCCCAGCATATATGGCCTGTGTGAGTGTGTTACATCTCCTGGAACTGGGATTACAGACAGTTGTGAGTTGTCATGTGGGTGCTGGGAATTGAACCTGAATTGAGTTCAAGTCCTCTGTAAGAGCAGCCAGTGCTCTTAACCTCTGAGCCATCCCTCCAGCCCCAAGGCTCAGAGGTTATTTAAATGAACCCACTCTCAAGGATGAAGGAAATGCATTAAATCCCTCAAAGAACTGCCCTGTTATTTAATTACCTTCTGCCAAGTTCCAATCCTTTGGGGTTTTTTGCTTTTGAGGCAGGCTTTCACCCTGTAGCCCAACTGCCCTGGAATTCACTATGTAGCCAAGGTTAGTCTTGAACTTGCAACTCCCTGACTCAGCCTCCCAAGTGAGATTGTGCCCAACTACAGTCCACTTCCTAACGTTTTTAATCACAATGTTAGCTTTCTGAGATTTTTTTTTTCTTCGAGACAGGGTTTCTCTGTATAGCCCTGGCTGTCCTGGAACTCACTTTGTAGACCAGGCTGGCCTCAAACTCAGAAATCCACCTGCCTCTGCCTTCCGAGTGCTGGGATTAAAGGCGTGCGCCACCACACCCGGTGCTTTCTGAGATTGTAATGAATGTCTAAAACAGCTCAATTATAAAGAGAAAAAGTTTATTCTGCTTCACAATTTTAGAGGTTTCAGTCCTGTTTGGGGACTATGTAGAACCATCACGACATGGTGGTTTAGAAGAAGAGAGTTAGAAGCGTTTTTTGAGAGGCAGAGGCAGGCAGATCTCTGTGAGTTTAATGTCAACCTGGTCTACAAAGTGAGTTTTAGGACGGCCAAAGGCTACACAGAGACCCTGTCTTAAAAACAAACAAATACAAACAAAGAGAGAGACAGAGACACAGGTACACACACACACAGAGAAAGGGGGGGGACAGACAGACAGACAGCATCCCATAGTCCCTTTCCAACACTGCCTCAATGCCTTATAAAAATTGTCCACAAAACCTCACCTTGTAAACTCCACCACCTTTGACTAGCATTATGTTGCGGACCAAGTCTTTAAGGGCATGGGCTTCTGGGAGAACATTCCAGCCCAAACTATAGTAGCCGCTTCTCTACACCACCACGTTGAGGAACAAGCTTCCTTCCACACGCGAGCCTCTGCGGACACATACCGATATCTGGGGAACCACAGAAAAATTTATCTCTGTTGATCAACCGAGCAGACTAGTAGTGGAGCAAAAATAAACGTGCCCTAAGGTGTGCCAGAATCCTTACTAACCATGTGCAGGGTCTGCATACGGAACATCGTAATAGCTCTGAGGTCACCATCATAATCTACAAGCCACAGCATTTCTAGGGTCCTTGAGAGAGGACCCCGGGCTGTTTCCTGGGTTGAGGGAGGGGATGGATTTTGTTTGTCTGTGACAAGGGAAATCAGTAGCCCAGGCTGCTCTAGAACACAGACTCTCAATGCTCCTGCTGCAGCCTCCTGGGTGACACCACCTGTGTTTTGTTGAAACTGCTGTTGTTAAATGTAAGACAGTGATTTGGTAGTGAGGCAAGAGTACAAACAGAAATGTGTGATTTGTAATAAAAGCATGTACAAGACTAGGAGCCAACCAGGATAGAACAAAAGAGGAATTAAACTTCTAGGTAGGGATCAGAAACTGTATCACCTGGTGGGATTGCAAACTGGTACAACCACTCTGGAAATCAGTTTGGCAATTCCTCAGAAAAATGAACATAGTATTACCCTAGGACCCAGCTACATCATTCCTGGGCATATACCCAGAAGATGCTCTAATGTGAAATAAGGACACATGCTTTACTATGTTCATAGCAGCCTTATTTATAATAGCCAGAAGCTGGAAAGGACTCAGATGTCCCTCAACAGAGGAATGGATACATAAAATGTGGTACATTTGCACAATGGAGTACTACTCAGCTATTAAAAACAATGAATTTATGAAATTCTTAGGCAAATAGATGGAACTAGAAAATATCATCCTAAGTAAGGTAACCCAGTCACAAAAGAACACACATGGTATGCACTCAATGATAACTGGATATTAGCCCAGAAGCTTAGAATACCCAAGATACAATTCACAGACCACATGAAGCTCAAAAAGAAAGAAGACCAAAGTGTGGATACTTTGGTCCTTCTTAGTAGGGGAAACAAAATACCCATGAGAACAGATACAGAGACAAAGTGTGTAGCAGAGACTGAAAGAAAGGCCATCTAGAGACTGCCCCACTGGGGATCCATTCTATATACAGTCTCCAAACCCAGACACTATTGTGGATGCCAACAAGTACTTACTGACAGGAGCCTGATATAGCTGTCTCCTGAGAGGCTCTGCCAGTGCCTGACAAATACAGAGGTGGATGCTCTCAGCCAACCATTGGGCTAAGCACAGGGTTCCCAATAAAGGAGCTAGAGAAAGGACCCAAGGAGCTGAAGGGGTTTTCAGCCCCATAGGAGGAACAACAATATGAACCAACCAGTACCCCCAGAGCTCCCAGGGACTAAACCACCAACCAAAAATTACACATGGAGGGACCCATGGCTCTAGCTGTATATGTAGCAGAGGATAGCCTTGTCGCTCATCAATGGGAGGAGAGGCAGGCCCTTGGTCCTGTGAGGGCTCGATGCCCCAGCATAGGGGAATGCCAGGGCCAGGAAGTGGGAGGGGGTGGGTTGATGACAGGGGGAGGGGGGAGGAAATAGGGGGTTTTCGGAGGGGAAACCAGGAAAGGGGATAACATTTGAAATGTAAATAAAGATAATATCTAATAAAAAATAAAGAAAAGAAAAGAAAAGAAAAGAAAAGAAAAGAAAAGAAAAGAAAAAAGAAAAGAGAAAAAAGAAACTGTATCACAGAAGACAAAACAGTCCATCTGGGACTTGAAGCATAAGGAGAAGTTCATCAAGTGTGCTGGTCTATTTAGGTATCTGTTTGATGGGATTGAGGGTTAGATAGACACCTAGTAAAAACAGTATGCCTTGATTGGTTTGAGAGCGTATTTCTAACAAAGGCTAACAGTTGACCAAGCAGAATAGGTACAGAAAATCTGCCCTTATTCAAAGTGAACATCCACCATTCCATTCAGAGGGACTGGACAGAACAAAATGGTAGTAAAAGAAGGAAATATTCTCATTCTAATTCTCTCTCCCTCCCTCTCCCTCTCCCTTGCTCTCGAGCTCTCTCACCGTTTCCCTCCCTCCCTCCCTAACTTCCCTTTCTCCTCCTCCTTCTCCCCCTATCTCAAAACTGGGACACCATTTTCTCGGTCACTTGACATCAGAACTCTGGTTCCCTGGCCTCTGTTCCCTATATTTAAACTACCACCACCATGCCAATTTCTTAGGTTTTTGTTTCAGACTAAGAGATAGGCCTTCACACACACACACACATACACATGCACATACTCACATACACATGCACATGCATACACACATATGCACTCTCACAAACATGCACACACATGCACACACACCATGCTACTGTCTCTCATGTCCCCCTCCCTCCTAGGGAGCACACTATTGCTGGGCTTCCCAGCCTCTGCAGTAATGAGTCAATCCCCATCTACTTATGAACTGACCTGCACATCTATCTACCATCTATCCAGCCCTCTGTCCATCATCCTATTAGTTCTGAATCTCTCCATGTGTGTGTGTGTGTGTGTGTGTGTGTGTGTGTGTGTGTGTGTGTGTGTGTGTGGTGTGTGCACACAGGTGTAGACATCCTCAGAATCCAGAAGAGGGCATCAGAATTCCTGGAGCTGGAACTGTGCCACACCCACTCCAGTGGTGTCTGCATGACAAGTCCAAAAGCTTGGCTGCAGTCCTGAGGCAAAAAGTTTCACAGAAACTGGTTTCTTGGAGTGTCTTTGGCCTCCCATAACACCATGTAGTTCAGATATGTCCTTGCGATAGTCGGTGAAGGATTTAGAATGCTTTCTTTCAGTGTTGTTTTATTATAAGTTCCTCCAAGGAATGATTTGACAAATAGCTAAGTTAGATTGGCCTCCACCAGTGTTCCAATATCCTAGACAATCATTGAGTTTTGAATTTTGACCTTGGGCTTTGAATTTTGTAAGAATGCTACCCATTTAGATGAAAAGCCTCCAGTGTTGACAGAGAGATAGTGAAAGAAATCAGGCATTGCAGTTTACTGGGTAAGAGTTAGAAATCTCAGGGCTAGTTCAACAAAGTAAACTTAGAATTCTCATTACAGTCATATATGGCAGACTACATTGCATATTAGAAGAAAGTTGGTGGGCTCCTCTGATAAATGGAGGTTCCCTACAGATAGATAAAATAACAACTAAGTCACTCCCATATGCAGGAGTTTATAATGGCCTAGGAGGAAGGTGAGTTGTGGTCTAAAAAGGAACTAGAGTAAATACTTAGAATAACAGCTGAGTCACTCCCATACACAGGAATTTACAATGGTCTAGGGAGAAGGTGGATTATACAATAGACTAGAATTGGAACTATAGCAAGGGCATAAAGCCCTTGGCCCTGGCTTCTAAGAATAAACTGACCTTAGGTAGGGCTGATTTTTATCCCAGCTGTAAACACCGATTTTCATCCCAGTTGTAAACACTGCCTGGTTCCTGCTTACTTTTATGTATGCATTTCTGTTTTGTGTAAAGAGTCATTATGCATCGGATGACCTTAATGTATCACCTAACTTCCTTGTTTTCTTCTGTAATATAAGTCTGATGCTTGCTTTGAGAAATTACACTCAGATCCAGCACTCCCGTGTGTTAGTGTCTGTTTGTCATTTCACTGACTCTTGCCCACCTGAGTACCAGGACCCTGATTCTCCCACGGGCTGAGGGACTGACTGAGTCCAGTCTGTGGCAGAGCTGGAGCTAGACCATTTGGGAGTTGCTTGGTATGGATGCTAGAAACAGGGCTTGGGTCCTTTAGAAGAGCAGTATGCTGTAGGCCACTGCCAGCCAAATGTCCTTTTTGTGAGGGATTGGGGGAAGGGTCTCTCTATGTGAAAGGCACTACCAGAACAGGGCATGCCAAGCATGGTACCAGCAGGCCCTCCTTGTCCCCTCTTTTTCCCTTTTTAAATCACTACATTAATTCCTAAAGCGAGCCACCAAGGTCTATTCCTTTACTTGGTCACTTTCGTAAGCCTGCTTCATTCCTGAGGCTGATCACCAAGGACCAACTATCAAGGTCCACCAGTCAAAATTCCCCACTTGGCTACCCTAATTAATATACCCAACCAGAACTATCCAGCACATCCTAGCTCATTCAACAGACTTCCCTTTCTCCCTCTCAAAACTATTTGCTGCTGTTTCTGTCCAACACAGATTCAGCCACCAAGTTTCTTTGTCTTGCTTAATAAGGATTTCTTTGTGTTTGGAAATTTGTGGTTTGGGTGTGGTGTGGTCTGTGCCTAATCCCGGGCCCAGAGGGGAAAACCTGAGACACACGGGTACCTTCTCTATGTAACCCTGGAACTCAATATGTAAACCAAGTGGGCCATAAACTCATAGGTATCTACCTGCCTCTGACTCCTGCATTCTGCCCAGCACGTTTTTTGTTATTATTGTTGTTGTTTGTTTGTTTGTTTTGTTTTAGATAATCAAACTAAGGCAAAAAGTAGACACATAGTTTTCATGATGTACTCAGAAATTTTAAGTGGTTTGTTTAGCTTTATTTACAAGGTGTAATACAAGAAGAATGGGGACAGAGATCAGATCCCAAGTGTATTGCCCTTGTGGACTGTTGAGGGTAAATAGCAATGACTCAGTATTTGACCCATCCTGGAAGCTGAGTTTGGAGAAGGCAGGAAATAGAAAGTGCTACTAACTGCAGTGAGAAACAGCCTATAAACTTTCCATTCCCCACCCTTTCCTTGTTCCTTAGATACCAAGCAACATCTGAGCGCAAGATAACATTATGGTTTGGTGAAATAAATCTATTCTGGAAACATAGGTGTATGTAGTTGTCCAGATAAGCCGACTAGTCTGTCACACTGGGAGGGAAGCATTTCTTCTTTCCCTTCTCCTTCTTCTTGTCCTTCTCCTTCTTCTTCAATGTACAATGAGAAAAAGAAGGTATTTCTTGAAACAAAGGGGAAGAATGAGATTAGCTCAAACAAGGGTAGGAGAAACTTGCAGTCACCCTTCCCACATATCTGCCTTGAACTCTTGGCTTGCCCTTCCAGATCTTAAAGATGTATATATCAAGACATCATCAGGAACACCAGAGCTAACACGATCGCACAAGCTCCCCGGGTCTCTTAATCTCTTGCCAAACACATCCCCAAGTGTTCTGACTATTATGTATGTGGGATGCAGATGCTTGTCTGTGTACAAATATATGGAGGCCATAGGTCAGGTATCATTCTCATCACTTTCTACCTTGTATTTTAGGACAGGGTATGGCGGTTTTAGTGAAGAACGTCTCCCATAAGCTAAGGTATTTGAACACTGAGTCCTCAGTTGGCGGCACTATTCGGTGGGTGTTACAGACCTTTAGGAGGCACAGCTTTGTTGGAGGAAGCAAATTATGGGGTTGGGAACTTGGGAGGGTTTATAACCTTACCTACTTCCAGTTCCCTCTCTCCTCTGGATTTGTGGCTGATTACATCCTTACTCTTAGTTTCCTCTTGTTGCCATGGCTCCTCAGCCACCATGACACTCTCTCTGGCACTAAAAACCCAAGTAAACTCACTTTTCTACAGGTTTCCTTACTCAGGGTATTTTTTATCACAGAAATAAAAAAATAACTAATATTCAGGGTCTCTACTGAACCCTGAAATCACAGACTTGGCTTGGCTGCCCACCAAGCCCCAAGAGTTCTCTTGTCTCTGCCTCCCCAGAGCTGGGATAGCAGGTGCACATGGCCACACCCCGCTTTTGCGTAGATGCTGTGGCTCTAAACCCAATTCCATTTTCTCCACAGCAACTGCTTTACCCACTATACTTTCTCCCAGTCGCTCTAACTTTATTGCCTTTATTTGTTTATTTTTGCATGTATGTGTGTAGGAACACACATGTAAAGATCAGGGGACAACTTGGGGAAGCTGGTTCTCTGTTACACAGATCCCAGGGATCCAACTCAGGTCACCATGCAGGATGACAAGTGTTTTTTACCCACCGAGCCATCTTCCTGGCCACCTCTGTAACTTTTTAAGCTGGCATGTAGTTATACATATGTATGTGTGACAGTGTGATTATTTCCATATGCGTGTACACTGTTTAATGATCAAATCAGAGTAATTAGCATATTCGTCGCCTCAAACATTTATCATTCTTTGTGAGAACATTCAAAAAATCTCGTCTAGCTGTGTAATTTATTCTCATAGTAAGCTGCGGTTATCCGACAAGTGATTGGACAGATGGCAGTAAGATGGTACAGGTTTTGAGACAGCACATACATTTTATTTTAAGGAACTAGTTGTAAGAAAGTATTTATTCTTGCTGATCCTATATAAGTGATCTGGGGATATAGAAGATGACAGAGTCGTTTTGCAATATATCAAAGCAACATCATCAGATAATTCTCATCAAAATAGCCACAATTTTACACAAAGAATATTAAGAAAAAAGTAAGAAAAATGCTAGGGAGGTAGCTCAGTAGAAGAACTTCCACAGCCTGTGTAAGGCAAACTGGATAAATTGGATTTCATCAAGAGGAGAAATGGCTCAGTGGTTAAAAGCTGCATAGAGGGCTGTGGTGGTTTGAATAGGTTTGGCCCCATAGATACATGTGTTTGAATGCTTGGCCGTAGGGAGTGTTGCTATTAGGAGGTGTGGCCTTGTTGGAGTAGGTGTGGGCTTGTTGGAGGAGGTGTGTCACTGTGGGGTGGACTTTGAATCAAGTCTCCTCCTGGCTGCCTACAGAACACAGCCTCCTCCTTGACGCCAGCGCCATGCTGTGCTGCCCAGCAGGACAATAATGGACTGAACTTCTGAAAATGTAAGCCAGCCCCAATTAAATCTTTTCCCTCAGGAGAGTTGCTGTGGTCACAGCAATGAAACCCTAAGACAAGACCACATATCTGTAATCCCAGCACCAGAGAGGTAGACAGAGGTACATCTTTGGAACTTGATGTTCAGTGAGAGACCCTGTCTTATGACACCCACTATGCACCTTAACCTCCTATGCACACATGAATGCACAGAAATACATATATGCACATATATAAAACCTTTTGGAGCCTAGGATATAACTCAGTTGATACGGTGTTTACTTAGCAAGCTCCAGGCTCTGGGTTCAATTCCCAGTAACCCTCAACACCAGAAGTGGAGACCAGAGGGTCAAGAGTTCAAGATCCTCCTCTGCTAAAATAGTGAGCTCTGGGCTAGCCTGGGCTACAGGAGACACTGTCTCCTAAAATAAATGTCAATTTGAGCTGGGCGTGGTGGCACATGCCTTTAATCCCAGCACTCGGGAGGCAGAAGCAGGCGGATTCCTGAGTTCGAGGCTAGCCTGGTCTATAAAGTGAGAGCCAGGGCTACACAGAGAAACCCTGTCTCGAAAAACCAAACCAAACCAAACCAAACCAAACCAAAACAGAAAACAAAAAGAAAATCAATTTGACCTTTCCAGGTTCTAATATGCTCACTTGCAAACAACATGACACTTGATTGCTGGGATGATCTATTAAACTCAGGAAGAGCCTAGTAGCACTACAGGGTAGATACTTAGAAACCTGCAAAGTAGGGGCTTCATTTCTTAAGTTTTAGTTCAGGAAAACAGAAAATATAAAGTGCAACTCTTAGAAAAGCTAACAGGAGAGGCTGGGGAGATGGCTCAGCACAGACTGTTCTTCCTAAGGACCCAGGTTCAATTCCCAGCCCTCACGTGGTGGCTACAGACCATCTGTGACTCCATTTCCAGGGAATCTTCTAGCCTAGCCCTCTTAGGCACCAGCCATGCACAGGCACATGTGCAGCCAAAACACCCAGATACATTAAAAAAAAAAATCAATAATTAAAAAAAAAAAGTAGACAGACACTCTGAGCTAATTTTTGCTGTCCATTTGGCAAATCTTCCTCAGAATTCATCACTGCCATCAATGCAATGTTCTCTCTCTTTAGCATTCAATTACTAGTTCACAGGCAAAGCCACTCTCGCATCCTCAGAGTACTCTAATTTACAGATTCAATAAACTCCACACCTCCAGACAAGATAAAAGAAAGTTGAGAATGAAATAAACTTGATGCGGTTAAACACACCTGTAATCACCACAAACAGGAGGGAGAGGCAAGTTTCAAGAGCCTCATTTACATAGTGAGTTCTAAGCCTGCCAGGGCTACATTTGGAGATCTTGTCTGTGGAAAAAAAAAAAAAGAAAGGGAGGGAGGGAGGGAATCAGTGAGTCAGTTTAACGAGATGGCTCAGTGAAGGAAATTATCACCAAATCTGATGACCAGAAATCAGTCCCCGGGACCTACATGGTGGAGAGAGAAAAATCTGTCTGTCCTCAGACACACACACACACACACACACACACACACACACCATAATACACAAATAAACAAATAAATGAAACATAAAATAATATACAAGCAACAAGCAGAAAAGGAAAAACAGACAAGGCCATCAGGTACCTCACCAGGCAGTGTAGTTGTCAGATCAAGGGACATCTTTGTACTAGAACAGTTGAATCAGTCACACAGCCATCAGCAGCCCATGTGCCTTCCCTGATACCTCCAACAGTTGACGCCAGCTTTCCGACTTTTGTAATTCCGAGTGGTATAAATTAAGCCAGGTGTGATGGTGTGTGCCTTTAATCCCAGCAGTTGAGAGGCAGAAGCAGGAATATCTCTGTAAGATTGAGGCTAGCCTGGTCTACATAAAATCAAGGACAGCCAAGGCTACAGAGTGATACTCTATCTCAAACAACAACAAATAACAAATAAAGAAACAAAAACTTTATCTTCTCACTTTTTTTTTTTTTTTTGGTTTTTCGAGACAGGGTTTCTCTGTGTAGCCCTGGCTGTCCTGGAACTCACTTTGTAGACCAGGCTGGCCTCAAACTCAGAAATCTGCCTGCCTCTGCCTCCCGAGTGCTGGGATTAAAGGCGTGCGCCATATCTTCTCACTTTTAAAAATTCTTATTTTTATGTATGTGTCTGGAGTATACACCACATATATGTATATATGGTAATGAAACCAGATGTCCACAGACACCAGAAGAGGGCATCGGATCCCCTGGAGCTGGAGTTACAGGCAGTTGCAAACCACCTGACATGGGTTCTGGGAACTGAACTCAGGTCCTCTGCCACTGCACCAAGGTTTCTTAACCACTGAACTATATCCCCAGCTCCTCTGTGTTTGTGCGTTTGGGACAGGGTTTCACTATGCAGCCCTCGATGACCTGGTTTCAGCCTGTTTCTTCCTCCTGAGTACTGGCATAAAAGGTGTGAACCACCACCAACTGGCATTCTTTTTAAATTTTATTTTATTTGGGTTTCCAAGACAGGGTTTCCCTGTGTAATTTTGGTTGTCCTGGAACTAGCTCTTTAGACCAGGTTAGCCTGGAGACCCACCTGCCTCTGCCTCAGAGGTGGTACTCAGAGAGGTGCTTGTTTGGTAGTTTCTTATGGTGAAAATATTAAAGAATCTTTCTTCTGGTTTTTTTTTTTTTTTTTTTTTTTTGGTTTTTAGAGACAAGGCTTCCCTGTGTAACAAAGCCATGGCTGACCTGGACTCTCTGTAAACCAGGCTGCTCTCAAACTCAGAGATCTGCCTATCTGCCTCCCCAGTGCTGGGACTAAAAGATGTGTATCACCATACCTGGCTTTCTTCTACTTTTTTTTTCCCTTGTTCTGGTCAACCCTCCGCTCGCTCCCCCCCCCCCCCCCCCCCCCCCCCCCCCCCCCCCCCCCCCCCCCCTAGGCCCCGCTCGCTCTGCCCTGCTCGCTACGGTCGTCCCCGCTTGCTCTGGCCGGCTCCGCTCACTCCAGTGGGTCCTGCTCACTCCGGCTGCCCCCCCCCCTCACGTGAGGCCGTCCCCATTCGGCCCACTGGCTCCGGCCAGCCCTGTTCGCTCCGGCCGGTCTCTCAGGTCCAAGGATTCGTTTTTATTATTATTATTCATAAGTATGCTGTAGCTGACTTCAGACACACCAGAGGAGGGCGTCAGATCTCATTACGGGTGGTTGTAAGCCACCATGTGGTTGCTGGGATTTGAACTCATCACCTTTGGAAGAGCAGTCGGTGCTCTTACCCTCTGTGCCAACTCACCAGTCCCTTTCTTCTACTTTTAAACAAATTCTTCTGTATGTGTGCACACATGCTCATAAGATGCCTGTGTGGAGATCAGAGCACAATGTATGGAAGCTGCTCTTCCATCCATGATGCAGGCCCTTGGGCTAGAACTCAGCTTGTCATGATTGCTGGTAAATCCCCTTACCTACTGAGCCATTGTGCCAACTCTCTTATGGTTTTGTGTGTGTGTATAATGTGTATAGGTATTTTGACTACATGACTACATGCACCACATGCTTGCCTGGTGCCCATGGAGGCCCTAAGAGGGCATCTGATATCCTGAAACTGGAGTGACAGACAGTTGTGAGCTGCCATGTAGATACAGGGAATTGAACCCCTGGTCCTCTGGAAGAGCAGCCAGGGTTCTTCAGCTCTTAAGTCATTTCTCCAGCCCCTCTTCTATCCTTTGAATCACTCTCTTGTACAACAGCACACCAGAACCTCTCGCTCCCTCCCATCTAACTCGAACTTCATACCCACCAGTCAACACTACAACTCCACACACAGCCTCTGGAAAGCACCAATCTCATCGCAAGCTTCAGAGACAGATGTCTTGGGAGTCCACGGGAGCTTATTCAATGCGCTTCTGAGCCCTGCTTCGCTCAGCACACTGCCTTCCAGCTCTGCCCATGCTGTTGCAAAGAATGGAATATCTTTTAGAAAACAAGCATTCCGCCTGACTTTGTACCATATTCTGTACCCATTCAGTATTCTATTCCTTGTGCATTTACACTTTTTATATAAATAAGTGTGAAACTTAAAAACATGCTAAGAGGCAGGAAGGTGTCTCTGCAGTCATTAAGAGCACTTTGATTTCTGTATGTCCATCACTGCCATTGGCTTTCTAGTGTTACCTTGGCATTCTTGAGATAAATATAATTGGCCATTTTTTTCAAGATTTATTTTATGTAAATGAGTACACCATTGCTCTCTTCAGACACACCAGATGAGGGCATCAGATCCCATTGCAGATGGTTGAGTCACCATGTGGTTGCTGGGAATTGAACTCAAGACCTCTGGAAGAGCAGTCAGTGCTCTTAACCGCTGAGCCATCTCTCCAGACCTGGTCATGTTTTTAATACAAAAAATTCATTGGGTAGGGTTACCTAGTATTTTAATTATAGATATCTACACATAAACAAGAGTAGATCCCTTTCCAATGTTTATCTCATTTTGAAATTAATGCAGCCTTAAATTCCATCTTACCAGTTATCAGGATTTATACTTTAATTCTGGCTTCTCTGTTGTTGTGGTCTGAATGAGAAGGGCCCCATCATTGACTCACCCCCTGAAGCTGTAAGCACAGCCCCAATCAAATGTTGTCCTCTGGGGCTGGAGAGATGGCTCTGAGGTTAAAAGTACTAGCTGCTCTTTCAGAGGTTCTGAGTTCCCAGCAACCACCTGGTGGCTCACAACCATTTACAATGAGATCTGGTGCCCTCTTCTGGCCTTAAGGCATACATACATGCAGAACACTACAAATAATAAATACATCTAAAAAAAACTTTAAAAATAAACAAATGTTTTCTTCTATATGTAGCCCTGGTCATGGTGTTTCTTCACAGCAATGGAACATCTAGTAAGTATTTTCCCCAACACTTGTGAGATATAATTTATATACCATAAATTCACCAACTTAAAAGGGAGGGGAAGAGCTGGTTATGTTGTTGTGTGCTACCGTACAGAAAGGGGCTATGGTCAGTAATAGGCCCTACTGTGTGCACTGTAACAGGTCCTACTATGTATTGTAAGGAATGATAAGTGTTTGAGGCTGTGATCACCACTCTTAACACCTTACGGGATCCAGAATCAGCCAAGACACCTGTGGGCAGGTCTGTGAGGTCATTCCCAGGAAGGATTAGCTGAGGAGAGAAGAGCCTCCCCTCAGGGACTAGCAAGCTCGAGTAGGAAGTGGCCCCAGCAGGAAAAAGCAAACGCTGCCTGCTGCTCTGATTCTTGCTGGTGGGTGTGCCCATCTCAGCCACTGTGTACTTTGCTTCTTCTGACCTCTGCAAACACTTGCACACGTGGGCCATGTACCCACAAACACACACATTTAAAAAAAATAATAAATTTAAAAAAGAGAATCATAGAAGGCTCAAAAATAAAACATCTTTCTCATGACCATATTTCTGGTATCTATAAAAAGATATTCTTACCTTTACACATAAGACAAGATACCCAAACTTAAAAGTATCAACTTCTTTTATTAAGGCACTTTACAAAATAGTTTTTTTAAAGAAAAATGACAAAATTAACAGTAAATGTGGCTTGGTAGGTAGAGGCTGCTGTGAAACCTAAGGACTAGACTGTGACTCCTGGGACCCACAGGGGAGAAAGAGAAAACACACATACACACACACACACACACACACACACACACACACACACACGCAGTAAACAAGGCTTCAAGTGTAAAATGATGAGGAAAATAAGAAAGAATATTTAATCATATAATATTTTTGAAAGGCTATTTTGAAACAAAATAGCCACGCTGTTGTATTTTCTTTTGCCTGTCTTATGTTAAGTCTCGAAATGAATCTGGTAAGGTAATTTCTTTTTTTTCATCAGCAAAGTACCTGGGTGCTGGCTAACCAAAAGTAAATATAGTGTAAATATAGCTCCTGATTAATTAAAAAAAAAGTACAGATACAAGTAATTATCAAATGTATTTTTCTCATTTTAGGAAACTATTATACTTTATTCCTAAAAAAGTAAACTTCTGCTCAGGCTCACTATGACGCTTCGATTTCAAAGACGGAGGTGATGCGGTGAGGAGCTAAACACTCTTCAAACGACTAAACAGTCTAACGCTGTATAACCAAGTGTGTCTCCTCAAACCTAAGGAGCCGAGTTTAAAGCCCATAACCCAGCCACCCGCTCCCTTGCCTCTCCAGCTGTCTACTGAGGATCCCTCTTCAGTGATACTTCTTCAAACCTAACATTTACTAACTCCACTGATGGGTTTCAAAGTGTGGCTTGTAATTTCCCTGTCAAGTCACTGATTTTTTTTTTTTTTTCCCCTTGTTCCGGTCAACCCCGCTCGCTCCGGCCAGCCCCACTTGCTCCCGGCCGCCCCCGTACGGCCCCCGCTTGTTCCAGCCAGCCCCACTCGCTCCGATCGGCTCCGCTTGCTCAGGTTTGGCCCCGCTCGCTCGTTCCGGCCGTCCCCGTTCGGCTCCGCTCGCTCCGGACAGCCTGGCTTGCTCCGGTTGGTCTCTCCGGTCCAAGGATTCATTTCTTATTATTCTTCATAAGTACGCTGTAGCTGACTTCAGACGCACCAGAGGAGGGCGTCAGATCTTGTTACGGGTGGTTGTAAGCCACCATGTGGTTGCTGGGATTTGAACTNTTCTCCACAGCTCCAGGTTTCCACAGCAATAGCTGTGCATCTTCTCCTCCGGTCAGCAAAGAATCCTCAGACACGTTCCAACAGAAAGAACGGACGGTGGCTGCATGCCCTCCGTGAAGGCTGGTCACGTGGGTCAGTCCTGCCGAGGTGCAGCTCAGTAAGTGAATCTTCCCGGTGTTGGTTCCTCCAATAACAAACAATCTGTCCATCTTCTCATGATACAGGCCACCAATCAGATAGTCCAAATGCCCTTCTTTCACATCAGTTATTTCTCTCACATCCTGGATGTTCAAACACGTGATTGGTTCATCCGTATCCAGATGACTAAGATCCCACCAACAAAACCCTTCATCGTGTGTCATGCAGTAAGTTTGCTTATAATCTTTCCCACACCAACCGATACAGCTCACCGATGAAACGGAGTTACAGGTGGCAACCAATGCGTCCTCTTCGTTATCAGCACTGAGATCAAACACATTTACCAGACCATCAGTGGACCCCGAGACAACCAAGTTGGGATTGCTGGGATGGAAACGCACTTGAGTGATATCATCACTGTGTGTCTCTGAATAGGCACCAAGTGGGTCTCTCGTAGACAGATCCTGAGATGTGAACCTTGCATCCCAAAATACCAACAATGCGTCATCATCAACTTTCTCGGCACCAGCACAAATGACATGATCTTTGCAGTTGACATCAAAACTGATAAAACTATTGGAAGGGTAACCCTTGAACAGCTGCACGGGCTTTTCGCTAGCTACCCGAGCGTCCCAGCACTTCACAGTGCCATCTGTGCTCGCAGAGTAGACACTGTCGCAGGAATTCGCAAAGCTGACTCCACTAAGAAGCCCAGGAGAGCCACTGAATTCTCGTAGCAGATTTAGTGTCTCCTTATCGTATATTCTTATCGACCCGTTTGAACACAGAACAGCCACCAAGCCTCCTTTTTGTGCTTGTGCAGTCTTTGATGTGTCTATGCCGAGCAGGTAAGTGGGCTCTTCTGGTTCCGTGGACCGTCTAACAATATGCAGGTTAGCAAACTGGTCCTCCATCTTCTCCATGTCAGTAGAAACATCCACGGAACTCTGTAATAAAGATATGAAAATTCAAATTAAACTCAGAATTTCTCTCAAAGTGCGTGTGAGTCCAAACCCGTTGGGGCAGATACTGCTGAGGTTCCACTGTGCAGTACCCAGGGCCTGAGTCAGTCAGAAAGGCACATCTCCTTTCGCCTTTCTCTTTCAGATGCTGCATAACACCTGGGCACAATTTCCTGGCTTTTTTTTTTTTTTTTGTACTTTCTCTGATGCTACACTACAGCCACTTCTGCTATGCTGATATTTCCCAAGCTCCACTGCAAAGCTATGACTTTCCCCTCTTTCTCTGCCTCTTAGTTTGCCTGACCTTGATAGGTTATGTATGTGTCTGCCACCAAAATGAGCCAATTCAAAGCACAATAGATTATATTAAAGGCAGGTTTATTGGGAAGCTGCTCTGGAAGTGAGTTCACAGGCCCCAAGGATTGAGGCCAGGGAAGTCACCATGGGGAGTGTGGGAAGGGGAAGAGAAAGGGCACTTGCAAGGCAGAGCCAGAAGAGAAGGAGAAGAGAGAGAGAGACCAAAATAGACCTCTGAATTATACAGGCGGGAGCCTCTGGGAGAAGGGCAGCCCAGCCCCTGGGCTGGAAAGCTTAGGGTTGGGGCAGAATATGGGCTGGGGAATGTTGGGAGAACCTGGAGGCCAGGTCTGCTTTGGTGTGTAAAAAAGTACCACAGTCCCTCGTCCCAGGGTCTGAAACCAAACAGTCCTGTTGGTGTCTGAAACACTAATATAATTGTCCTGTAACATTCAGGAATGAAACAACTAAAATAAATCTCTACTATTTTCATCAGTTCCCTCCCAGGCTGTAACAAAACTCAGCTGCCTCTCATCAAATCACTCTTTTTTAATTTTGGTTTTTCAAGACAGGGTTTCTCTGTGTAGTCCTGGCTGTCCTGGAACTCACACTGTAAACCAGGCTGGCCTCAAACTCAAGAGATCCTCCTCATCGTCCATCCTCCTGCCTCCCGATTGCTGGGATTTAAAATGTGTGTCACAACCAGCCAGCTCAAATCACTCTTAATACCATCTTTTTATGCTAATGAGAATTAGAAAGCAGTAGTTCTCTGCGTTCAGACACAATTACTGATCCCGCTCACATCAGCCGCATTTGGAATCATCTTCTCCTCTCCTCAACTGTTTCATGTAACTTTAATTTAAATAGAGATGTCTAGGCAAAAAAAAAAAAAAAAAAAAAAATCCCCCCAAAATATTCACGACTTAATGCTGGGTCCTGAGACTAGGTTAGGTTACGTGACAAAGGGGACCTGAGGTTGCAGATGGAATGAAGGCTGCTAATCGACCTAATTTAAAACTGACCCTAAAATAGGAAGATTATCCTACATTATCTGAGTAAGCCTAGCATAATCACGAGTGTTTTTAAAAGAAGAAGGGGGAGGGCAGAAGCACTTAGGAAGTGGAGAGAGAGAATGTTGCTGGCCTTTGATGAAAGGGACATACGGGGACTGGAGAGACCAGGGGTTGCTGCTAGTTCTGTTACAAGTTAGTTATCTGGGAACAAAAATCTTAATTGAGAAACTACCTCCACCTGATTGGCCTTCAGTCAAGCCTATGGGCATTTTCCTCACTCATGATTGCTGTGGAAGCCTCCCTCCCTCCCTCCCACTCACCCAGAGCTGGATGAGGTGGACTAGGCCCGTGATACTTGGAAGATAGAGGCAAGATCAAAAGTTCAAGGACAAGTGGTCCTGGGTGCTATAAGAATGAGTAAGGCATGGGGAGCGGGGGCTGGTGAGATGGCTCAGCGGGTAAGAGCACCCGACTGCTCTTCCGAAGGTGATAAGTTCAAATCCCAGCATCCACATGGTGGCTTACAACCATCCGTAATGAGATCTGGCGCCCTCTTCTGGAGTGTCTGAAGACAGCTACAGTATACTTACATATAATAAATAAAAAATAATAATAAAAAAAAAAAAAAAAAAAAAAAAGGCATGGGGAGCAAGCCAGTAAGCAGCACTCCTCCATGGCCTCTGCATCAGCTCCTGCCTCCAGCTTCCTGCTCTGATTTCGCTGATTGGTAGTAGGCTATAAAATGTTATTTTTTTGTTCTTGGAGACAGTTTCACAAAGCCAGACACCCACTGTACACAGGTACACACACTCAGGAGTTCCACAAAAACACAAAACTGAAGGCTTTAATATCTACACAGCAGGACCTGGTTCAGACCCATGTGGGCACTATGCTTGCTGCTTCAGCCTTTGTGCGTTCTTACAAGCTTCACTCGGTTGATTAAGAAAGACTTGTTTTCCTGCTACCTCAGTCCTCTCTTGCACCCATACTCCTTCCGCTTCTTCTTCTGGGTGCCAGAGGCAGAGTCCTGTGTAACCCTAGAACCCGACCTGATATGTAGACCAGAGTGGGCTCCAACTCAGACATCTGCACCACCACACCCAAGGCCTATACTACTCAACTTTTAAATGTCTAGTTATGAAATACTTCAAATGTGCAAAGAGGTGTAGAAAAAACCAGAACACCCAAATAGGTAATACTTAGATTTAGCAGATGCAAGTATCTTTCATATTTGCTTCAGATATGTCTGTCTCTCTCTCTCTCCCTCTTCCTTCCTTCCTTCCTTCCTTCCTTCCTTCCTTTCTGTGTGTAGTAGTGATGGAGCATGTGCATTTCATAGCTCATATGTGGAAGTCACAGGGTAACTTGTGGGAATCGTTTTTTCCTTCCACCATGTAGGTCCTGGGAATTGAACTCAAGAATGTCAGGCCTAGGTTGGCAAGCCACTTTACTAGCTAGCCATTTTGCCAGCTCTCAGATTAAAGAAAAGAAAAAAAACAAAAGAAATAAAAAAATTATTAACTTAAAAATTATTAACTTAAAAAAACTAAAGCTTTTATTCCTATAAGAATTTTTTTAAGTTCCATTCTTGGAACTAATGGTGGAAGAAGAGGAACGTCCTATTACCTCCACGCACAAACCACGGTACATGCATGCCAATACTAATACAACACACACACACACACACACACACACACCCCAGTTGGTAGGTGTTTGACTAACAGCTACAAAGCCCTAGTTTCAGTCCCCACAGAGGTATACATTTGGTTGTGGTAGTGCATGCCTATAATCCTAGCACTTGGGAGAAGACAGCACTCAATGACTGCAAGTCACTGAGATGGAGACAGTACAGTAATAAAACACTTGCACAAGGCCCTGGGTTCGATCCCCAGCACCACACACAAAAACTCATCACAAGAGTCAACGCTTACTGCTTCAACTTCCACGTTAAGAACAGTTCTAGAAGGAGAGGAAAGAAAGCTAAGAGGATATTGTATGCATCTGTGTATTTGCAGGGGCCTCTGTTCACAGAAAAATGCAAAATAAAAGTCTATAAAAGTATATGAAATAATGCACAAAAAGGGGGAAGTGAGACTTTAAATGTTGAAAGAACAGTATTATTAGCCAACTATTTTACCACAGGCTGGCTATTAAAGGACACTTGAAAATGTGCATTAATTTAGAAATAGCCTGCCTAAAAGAGATATGGTAGCACATGTCTATTGTTGGCTGAGCACCTTGGCATGTGCCGACCAAGGAATGCCACAGAGGTCACACCCAACTCAACAGATCAAACGAGAGATCGTGCAAGAGATTTACTAGGCAAAGGGCTGCCTTGGAGCAGGGACAAGAGAGAAAGAGACAGAGGCAGCTGGGGAGGGGCAAGAAAGACAGACAGAGCAGGTGTCAGAGAAAGAGAGAGGGACAGAACGAGAGTGGGTCTTGACAGCAGGGACCTTCTTAAAGAGTATGTATGTCATATGTGGAGGCTGGTAGCGACATGACTGCTGGTGGCGAGTCCCTGCAGTAGGCTGTGGAGCACCTGATTTTTAACACCTGTAATCCCAGCACTCTGGGCTGAGGCAGGAGCACCCAGGGGTCAAGGCTAGCCTCAGCTACATGATGAGTTCAAGGTCTGCGTGGGTTACAGGATACCCTTTATGATCACTGTGCCAAAACTTCCAGAGTCTGACCTCAGGGTTTGCCCTCCTTACACATAAGCACAGTGAACTTTGGGGAAGGGATTCCACGTGGCAATTATCACAAAGCTTTAGGCATAGCTACACAGAAACCGGCTAGCAAAGCACCTGTGAGCTGTAAAATAATAACGAATTCTACTGACAGATAAACAGTGCTCAGGGCACGAACTCAGAGAGGAGGTTTCTAATAAGATAAGGAGAGATTCTATTGGTGGAGGATGCTAGGTCAAGGGATCTCTCTCATAAGGCTGGGTTCCATTCACTGAGAGACACAGCTTTAGAATCTAAACACTGTTGGGGGGAATTCAGGTGCAGGTTGGCATCTAATAGAATAGCAAATGCTGACCAGGTTGTTTGACCACTCTCACGATGGCAGTCCAGGTGAGCAGACGTCATTCATTTTCTTCCATTGAAGAAAACAGGCCCTTATGGTTGACAATCTCGGCAATCCTGGCTTCTCCAGTGCTACTCTGAGCTCTGCATCCTATACTTCTCTACAAAACCAAGCTACTCTCAAGGCAGTAGAGAAGTAGGTAAGACAAGGGTAGCAGTAAACTAAGTATATCTCATGGTATTTCCAAGCTAGAAAACTTATTTTCACACACAGATACAAACAATATGACAGCTTAATCTATTATAGGAAAACACACACTCAAATCCTTAAGCCTTAACACATAAATATGCAAGTAAGTCATATGTGAAATACAGCCTCTTACCACTCTATAGTTAGTTCTCAACCATACATACTAAGGAACCATGCCACAATGAATACATTTACTCTAATTTATCGGTCCCATGTGAGATTCTTCCTCTATAATCCATTTCCAAGTCCCCAAGAGATCCCTGGGGCCTCTTCACTCTTACAAGGTGAACTGAACTCACATTTATTCTGTCAAGTGCTCCATTTGGCAGGAGAACCTAGCTCTCTCTATGTACATTTCCATTTCCAAATGTCTGCAGGAATTTCTTCTTACATATGCCCTGCTATAAAGTGATCATTTGTTGTTTTTCTAGCCTGCCTTCCCCCCTTCCCCTCCCTCCCTCCTTTTTTTGAGACGGGATCTCATGTATACCATGGCAGTCTCAAACTCAATATGTAGCCAAGGCTAGCCCTGAATAGCTGACGCTCCTGCGTGCACCTCCTAAGTACTTAGATTCTAAGTATGGACCACTATGTCTAGCTTCCAAACAATTGTTTTGAAGAGTCTATTCACTCCACTTTGGTCAGTGATATATAGCTTACTTAAATTAGTAGCCACAGTAAGGGTTGCCACTCATTCAATACCCAAATTACACTTTTGGACCACAGGCTCTTGAAAGTATGAGATTAAGCCAACACATTGCACATATTTTAGGTATTTGTTTTTATTATTTTTCTGAAGATTGTGTGTATGGCAATGTATGAGTATGTGCACAGGAGCACAAGTGGCCACAGAGGCCAGAAGAAAGCACTGGATCTCCTAGAGCTGGAGTTACAGGTAGCTGTGAGCTGTTCGACATGGACAGTTATACTTGCATCCTCTGTAAGAGCAGGTATGTGCTCTTAACTACTGAGCTATATCTTCAGCCCCAGGTTAAATCTACTTTAAAGGGACGGAGAGATGGCTCAGCGGTTAAGAGCACAGACTGCTCTTCCAGAGGTCCTGAGTTCAAATTCCAGCAACCATATGGTGGCTCACAACCATCTTTGATGAGATCTGATGCCCTCTTCTGGTGTGTCTGAAGACAGCTACAGTGTACTTATATATAATAAATAAATAAATCCTTTAAAAAAAATCTACTTTAAAATGACCAAAACGATCCAGAAGTTTTTACATTGTCCCTCTTCCCTTTTCAGCCCAGCTACTGGTTGTCAGCTCTTTATTAAACCAATCTGCAAGTGAGGAGGTGTATCTTTACAAAATACTGAGGCAGGTGATGAGCCATAAGAATAGCAATACAAAATCCAGCCGGTACTCACCTGCTGCCACAGAATTAACAATCGAATAACACAGAGGCAACCTTCACACGGTGCAGCCCAATGGTTCAGCTTAACAAAAACCTAACAGCTTACAGAGGGGCTGGTGACATAGCTCAGATGGTAGTGTTTGTGTAGTTGCACAAAGTCCTGAGTTCAATACCTAGCATTACATACATGGCATGGTGGTGGACATGGGGACAGGAAGATCAGGAGCTCAAGGTCATCTTCAGCGCTATAATGAGTTTGAGAGCAGCCTAGGACACACACATTTCTGTCTCAAAAAAAAAAAAAAAAGACATTTCTTAAAAAGAAAGAAAGAAAGAAAGAAAGAAAGAGAGAAAGAAAGAAAGCAAGCAAGCAATAGAGAAAAGAAAAGGCCACATAAAGGGCAGGATTTCAGGGCAGACAGGTAGAACCTGTCCTCTGCTCCATTCCCAGCCTGAGAGGAGACAAGAGGAGATGCAGAATGAGGGGATACACTCAAGGGAGCACTGGGAGAATTTGATTGGCTAAAAGCACTTCCTCTGGGCCAGTGAGATGGCTCAGTGGGTAGACTCCTGCCACCCAAACTGAAGACTCAGTGAGCTCAGGAAGTGTAACAGCAGCTCTTCAGACTGGCCTCTGCAATCTACACATACCCTGTGCCGTGTGCGCGCACACACACACATACACACAAAGAAATGCAACTTTTAAAACACACGATTTTTCTTCACCCAAAGTTGCCTCTCTGTAAGCTACAGGATGCAGAAGCCAGCCAAAACCAATTTAAATTCATGCCTCACTGTACTGGGAACGGAGAGACAATGACTAGCTCATCTTGACAAATAATTCACTTAGTTTGATTAAGAAATAGTAGAAGGACTAGAGAAATTGCTCAGTGGTTAA
Organism: Mus minutoides; assembly: GCA_902729485.2. NCBI lineage: Eukaryota > Metazoa > Chordata > Mammalia > Rodentia > Muridae > Mus > Mus minutoides. The sequence goes on from LR750019.1 coordinate 354,544, forward strand.
GAGCACTCGCTGCATTTCTATAGGACCTGGGTTTGAATCTCAGTACCCACATGGCAAGTCATTACTGTCTGTAACTATAGTTCTGGGGATCCAACACTCTCTTTAGCTTCCAATGACATCCAGCATGCATGTGGTACACATACATACATACATACATACATACAGGCAAAATGATATTCATCCACATAAAAAGTAAAATGAGTGATTTTAAAAGTTAGAAGATAAAAGAAACAGTAGAAACCTTGCAGCCCCAGTCACAGAATTCTTATGTTACAGTAGAATTGAGTGGGTTTGATCTACAGCAGGAACTTCATGAACTCATGCATAATGTTTTAAACTTGGTAAAAACTCCACAGCTGGGAAGTTCTAGGCCCTAGGAGGAACCTACTGCTGCTCTTTGCTAAATGGACATGTTGCTAAATTGCCTTCTAAATAAGTAATACTGAGTTCCAGGCCAACCAGAGCTAGCTACACAATGAAACTCAGAACAACAAGCCCTAACAACTACAAACACCTTTGTATGAAACGATTTAGCAGCATCTCCAGGACATGAGGGCACAAGGCTGTAACCCTGACACTTGGGAGATGGATCAGGAAGAACAGGAGATTGAGGACATCCTTGGCTATATAGCAAATGTGAAGTCCATGAGACCTTACCTCGATAAAACTTACTGCCTGTGAAATTCATATCTGCCATCTACTAAAAAAATAGATAGATGAAAAGTCACATTAGGCTTGGATTCTTTAAATTTTTTTACTTATTTTGTGTGTGTGTGTGTTGCCTACATGTATGTACAAGTGTACCACTCGTGTGCAGTATCCTCAGAGGCCAGGAGGGGCACTGGATTCCTTTGAACTGGAGTCATATACAGATATTAGTCACCCTGTGGGTTCTGGAAACTAAATACAGGTCCTCTGGAAAAACAGAGGGTATTTTAACAGCTGAGCCATTTTCCCAGCCTCACATCAGGCTTTTTAAAGAAACCCTGAGCTAATTCTACACACTGACAGAGGAGAAAAGAAGGAAGAAGTGTGACAGAAAACCCATGTTTCAAGGCAAAAATGGTCACTAGGGTAACTGTCCTTTATTTATTTTTTGTGTTCTACTTTTTTTTTTTTTTTTTTGAGACAGGGTCTTGTGTATCTCAGGCTGGTCACAAACTCGATATGGACAACTTAGGATTCTGATCCTCCTGCCTCTATGGCCCGAGCTGAGATTCCCGGCCTGTATCACCACACACAGCTTTACATAGTGCTTGATCAAAGCCATGCAAGCACTCTACCAAGTGAGCTACACTCCTAGTCTCATCATTTTTCCTCTTTCGAAAAAAATTTTGAGAAACAAATCAACTAAGTATGGTCACACCTGCAACCCCCTCTTACTTAGGTAGAGACAGGAGAATCAGAAAGGAGTTCTAATGAATCCATGGCTACCTAGAAAGTTTGAGGGCAATCTGGTCTATACAGGGTGTTGTATAAGTAAATTATATATGTGTGTATGCATATATGTGTATGTATATATATATATATATATATATATATATATATATATGTGTGTGTGTGTGTGTGTGTGTGTGTGTATGTATATATATCTGTGGAATCTATATGGAGTACAGAACAGTAAAGAGCCCCCACTTCCTTCTGCACCTTTCATCCAGCACAGTTGTAGTACTCAAAGTTATTAGAAATGGAGAAATCCGGCTGGAGAAATGGCTCAGTGGTTAAGAGCACCGACTACTCTTCTGAAGGTCCTGAGTTCAAATCCCAGCAACCACATGGTGGCTCACAACCATCCGTAACAAGATCTGATGCCCTCTTCTGGAGAGTCTGAAAACAGCTACAGTGTACTTACATATAATAAATAAAATAGATCTTAAAAAAAAAAAAGAAATAGAGAAATCAGTTGCACATATTTTATTTGAGAATGGACAGAATGATGGAAGTCGTCAAATTCCTTCCTCCAACCCTCCACACAACATCACAGTTTCTGGACTTGCCGCCAGCTCCAGAGCCAAACCAGAAATACCCTAATCCAATTCCAGCAGTCTCACTCCGTCCAGCACTAACTGGCTCAGAGGTTCAGTCTGTACAAGCATCCTTGCCTGACAACAGTAACTGGCTCAGAGGTTCAGTCTGTATGAGCATCTTTGCCTGATGACAAGTGGCCCATCTACAGAGCACCACCTCCAACATGAAACAAAGCCAGATGATGAAAGCAACTTTATAAATGCTCAACATTTCCTGACTATTTAGGCCAGCTACCTTGTAATTTTCAACACAGACAGAAGCAACCTTAACATTAATTCTCATGTTGATGATGGTTCAGGGGCGCTGAGACAGATTCTGATTTCATAGCCTAGATAGGCTGGAACTTGTGATGTAGCTGAGGTTGGCCTCACACTCGAGTTCTGCTGCTACCACTGTCCTAGTATTAATAATGTTTACAGGTAATCTAAGTCTTAGGTGTGTTACTGATGTAAGACAGCTTTCAAAGGAGAAAATCAAGAGCAGAATTTTTAAGAAGTCAAACTTAATCACTATTGGATGGAGGAACTCGATCTTCTTTTATTCACTCAGTTCCTACTCTTCCTTTTAATTGTTTAGAATAAAGAGGGGAAGGGAGAGGGGGAAGAATCTTAGAAGGCTCTTTATGATAATGCTTCCCTGGTGATAAACACAACAACAAACAAGCCACTAAAATGATAATTCCATCTGTTATTAAGCTTCTGAATATTCCAACAATGTATACGCATTTTTTGATATATGATACCAACAATACAGTTCAAAATTTAAGAATCCATATCTATTGTTTTGGAATATTTATAACTTCAAGCCTCTTTCCTTTCCCCAGGAGGCAGTAAATATCACTAGTTTCTTATGAGTATTTTCAGAAGCTGTCAACTTGGAATTTAATGTAAATATTACAGGGAAGTATTTTTAGCTCAATAAAAACCTGCCAGTGTGTTACAATAAAAAAAGCAATAGCTTTACAAAACAACTCTATTTCATACTCTGCTCTGGCACAAGAAGCAAAGAGCACAGAAGAATCTCCATACCCCAAACACTTGCAAGCACTACAGAGGCAAAGCCAAAATAAAATCTCAAGAATTCTCCCTGAAGAACTCAGCTGAGGGGTGGGTAGGGAGAACCAGAAAACTCGGGGCATTAACATCCACACACCCTCCCAGTGCGGGGCAGTGGGGAGCTGCAAAGGCTGCTGTTTCTTCAAGGCCCTCAGGCAGTGTGAGAAAGGAGAAGCAGTCCACGGAAAGCAAGGACCTGGGACTTAGCAGAGTGGGGCATGGTTCAGGGACATTTACTAGGATCTCAGCAGAGACACTGGGGTCCCAGTTGTTCTCAGAGCCAGCTGAGACGTTGGCAGTGGAAGAGATGGATGCACGGCACATCTGGGTCAGATGATGACGGGCACATAAGACTTCTCCACCTTCTCTTTGCCTATCTGCTGGTTGGTCACACAGGATTTAAGGATGAATGCCAGAGCCCACAGAAAGCACGAGCCTAACCCAACTGTGGTTAGTTCATCAACTTTGCACATGTATTTTCCACGTGGTAAAGAGAACCTACAAAAGCCCACCCCTAAACTATGGCCTCTCTAACTTTTCTTTCTTTCTTTCTTTCTTTCTTTCTTTCTTTCTTTCTTTCTTTCTTTCTTTCTTTTTGTTGTTGTTTTTCGAGACAGGGTTTCTCTGTGTAGCCCTGGCTGTCCTGGAACTCGCTCTGTAGACCAGGCTGGCCTCGAACTCAGAAATCNAAAGAGAACCTACAAAAGCCCACCCCTAAACTATGGCCTCTCTAACTTTTCTTTCTTTCTTTCTTTCTTTCTTTCTTTCTTTCTTTCTTTCTTTCTTTCTTTCTTTTTGTTGTTGTTTTTCGAGACAGGGTTTCTCTGTGTAGCCCTGGCTGTCCTGGAACTCGCTCTGTAGACCAGGCTGGCCTCGAACTCAGAAATCCGCCTGCCTCTGCCTCCCGAGTGCTGGGATTAAAGGCGTGCACCACCATGCCCAGCTTATTATTTTTTTTTTAAGGAAAATACTAGCACAACATTTAGAAACAGCAGCTTCTGATGCATCAAGGTCAGTGGAAAAAAAAATCAGTGAAAAAAATTGTATAGTATCTATAGCAGATATCAAAGAAATGTAATATATAGTGCCCAGACCCCTTGGCAGCTTATCTGAAAACCACAAGTACAGCTTAGAAACCTGGGTAAAGGCATTTTAGAGTTACTAGGAAGGCTGTAAGGGTTCCACTCACACGCATTAACAGTGTGTCTTATAAGAAGAATGCCTAAGTATAAAAAGCATACATTAGCTTAAATTTAGAACACTTCCCGGAAAATATGCCAACAATGTAGAGAAATCTGTGCGTATGCTTTAAATGAACAAGGAACTGGCATTAAAACAATTACCAAGGAACTGTTTGGTTTAAAGTGGGAAGAAGTACTGAATATTTAGTGGAAAGTATGCTAAATTGACATCTGCTACAATTTCAATATAGTTTTAAATTTCACATCCATTAATGACTGAGACTTAATGACTTTGTAAATTAATCTACCTTAGTAAAACTGAATATGCTATACTTATTCACATAAATGTTCAAGATACTGGGGCCAGAGAAATGGCTCAGCATGGACGCTCTTTCAATTCCCAGCCCCCACGCTAAGCAGCTGCCTGTAACTCCAAGGAATAGATGCCTCTGGCAGCCATGAGCATCAGTATTGGAGAGCACAAGACACACGCGCGCGCACACACACACACACACACACACACCCTTTGGCACACATTTAAAAAATGGAAATAAAACATTAAAATGTTATTGTTAAAAATAAAGAAAAATGCTCAAGATACTGGTTACAACATATCCATGTATTAAATATGCTATAGGAAAAACACATTTTTTTTTTTCCCCTAGGGGTAGGGGAGACAGGGTCTTTTTAGGCCGCTGTGACTGTCCTGGAACTCTCTATGTAGACCATCCTGGCCTCAAATTCAGAAGTCAGCCTCCCTCTGACACCCCAGTGCTGGGATTTAAACGCCACTATATCCCCCGCAAAAAAGCAGTTTTTAAGGTGCAGGGATTTGAGGTGTAGAGGAGAAGGAACTGGGACAAGGATACTTTCTCACAGGATTTGAGATCGTCTGTTGGCGTACAGATGCAACATTTACTCCATCTTTAAAAGAAGCACGAGCAGCCACGGTGGCACACACCTTTAGTCCCAGTACTAATCTAATGCTAATTTAATCTAGAGGCAGAGACAGGCAGATCCTGAGCTCCAAGTCAGCATAGCATGATCTACACAGTGAGCTCTAGGTCAGCCAGGCCTACCCAAGACAATCCCTGTTTCAAAAAAAGAAAAAAAAAAAGAAAAAGAAAAAACAAACAAACAAACAAAAAACAAAAAGAAAACAAAAAAAGAAAAACAGGGCCGAGCTCATGAGGGAGCCATCTTGGGTCCCAGGTCCTCAGAGACCAGTCTGCGCAGGTGAGAGTGTGGACTGCAGAAGCCACACAGCTTCTGGGACAGGCAGAAGCAACACAGCTTCTGGGACAGACCCAGTATCAGGCTCCAAACTTCTGGGCACCTTTCCCACCAGAAAAGAGGTGTCTACCCGGAAGGGCTTTGAGGGAGCCAACCTGGGTCCCTCAGAGACCAGTCTGAGCAGGTGAGGGTGCAGGCAGCAGAGGCAATACATCTTCTGGGAAAGGCCCTGTACCGGGCCTTCATCTTTAGCCAAGAGGCAGGTCTGAACACCAGACCTCTGTGCACCCTCCCAGCAAGAGGAGAGCTGGCCTGCAGAGACTACTCCGACCACTGAGACTCAGGAGAGAGCTGGACTCCCAGGACTGCTGACAGAGGCTAACAGAATCAAAGAAGGAACAAGCTCCAACCAGAGACAACTATAACAACTAACTCCAGAAATTACCAGATGGCGATAGGCAAACGTAAGAATTTTTTTTTTTCCGTTTTTTTTTTTTTTCGAGACAGGGTTTCTCTGTATAGCCCTGGCTGTCCTGGAACTCACTCTGTAGACTAGGCTGGCCTCAAACTCAGAAATCCACCTGCCTCTGCCTCCCAAGAGCTGGGATTAAAAACGTGCGGCACCATGCCCAGCTTGTAAGAATCTTTTGTTTGTTTTTTTTTAAAGATTTATTTTTTATTATTTATTATATGTAAGTACACTGTAGCTGTCTTCAGACACTCCAGAAGAGGGAGCCAGATCTTGTTACGGATGGTTGTGAGCCACCATGTGGTTGCTGGGATTTGAACTTATCACCTTCGGAAGAGCAGTCGGATGCTCTTACCCGCTGAGCCATCTCACCAGCCCCGTAAGAATCTTAATAACAGAAACCAAGACCACTCACCATCATCAGAACCCAGCACTCCCACCTCAGCCAGTCCTGGATACCCCAACACACCCAAAAAGCAAGACTCAGATTTAAAATCATATTTCATGATGCTGATAGAGGACATGAAGAAGGACTTTAATAAGGAAATACAGGAGAACACTGATAAAAAGGTTAAAGTCCTTAAAGAGGAAACACAAAAATCCCTTAAAGAACTACAGGAAAACTCAACCAAACAGGCAATGGAATTGAACAAAACCATCCAGGACCTAAAAAAAAAAAAAAAAAAGGGAAGTAGAAACAATAAGAAAAATCCACAGTGAGACAACTTTGGAGATAGAAATCCTAGGAAAGAAATCAGGAACCACAGATGTTAGCATCAGCAACAGAATACAAGAGATGGAAGAGAGAATCTCAGGTGCAGAAGATTCCATAGAGAACATGGGCACAACAATCAAAGAAAATGCAAAATGCAAAAAGATCCTAACTCAAAACATCCAGGAAATCCAAGACACAATGAGAAGACCAAACCTACAGATAATAGGAGTAGATGAGAATGAAGATTTTCAACTTAAAGGGCCAGCAAATATCTTCAACAAAATAATAGAAGAAAACTTCCCAAACCTAAAGAAAAAGATGCCCATGAACATACAAGACGCCTACAGAACTTCAAATAGACTGGACCAGAAAAGAAATTCCTCCCGACACATAATAATCAAAACAACGAATGCACTAAATAAAGATAGAATATTAAAAGCAGCAAGGGAAAAAGGTCAAGTAACATATAAAGGCAGGCCTATTAGAATTACACCAGACTTCTCACCTGAGATGATGAAAGCCAGAAGATCCTGGACAGATGTTATACAGACCCTAAGAGAACACAAATGCCAGCTACTATACCCAGCAAAACTCTCAATTACCATAGATGGAGAAATCAAAGTATTCCATGATAAAACCAAATTCACACAATATCTTTCCACGAATCCAGCTCTTCAAAGGATAATAAAGGGAAAACACCAACACAAGGATGTAAACTACACCCAAGAAAAAGCAAGAAAGTAATCCTTCAACAAACCTAAAAGAAGACAGTCCTAAGAACAGAATCCCGACTTTAATAACAAAAATAACAGGAAGCAACAATTATTTTTCTTTAATTTCTCTTAACATCAATGGACTCAATCCCCCCACCCCACCCCAAAAAAAGACATAGACTAATAGACTGGCTATACAAACAGGACCCAACATTTTCCTGCTTACAGGAAACCCACCTCAGGGAAAAAGACAGACACTACCTTACAGCAAAAGGTTGGAAAACAATTTTCCAAGCAAATGGTCCTAAGAAACAAGCTGGAGTAGCCATTCTAATATCGGATAAAATTGATGTCCAACAAAAAGTTACCAAAAAAGACAAGGTGGGGCACTTCATACTCATCAAAGGTAAAATCAACCAAGATGAACTTTCAATTCTGAATATCTATGCTCCGAATACAAGGGCAGCCACATTCATTAAAGAAACTGTAGTAAAGTTCAAAGCACACATTGCACCTCACACAATAATAGTGGGAGACTTCAACACCCCACTCTCACTAATGGACAGATTCTGGAAACAGAAACTAAACAGAGATACATGGACACTAACAGAAGTTATGAAACAAATGGATTTAATAGATATCTACAGAACATTTTATCCTAAAACAAAAGGATATACCTTCTTCCCAGTGCCACATGGTACCTCCACCAAAATTGACCATATAATTGGTCACAAAACAGGCCTCCACAGATACAAAAATATTGACATTATCCCATGCGTCCTATCTGACCACCATGGACTAAGGCTGATCTTCAATAACAAAATAAATAATAGAAAGCCAACATTCACGTGGAAACTGAACAACACTCTACTCAATAATTCCTTGGTCAAGGAAGAAATAAAGAAATTAAAAACTTTCTGGAGTTTAATGAAAATGAAGCCACAACATACCCAAACTTATGGGACACAATGAAGGCAGTCCTAAGAGGGAAAACTCATAGCCCTGAGTGCCTCCAAAAAGAAACTAGAAAGAGCATACACTAGCAGCCTGACAGCACACCTAGAAGCTCTAGAACTAAAGGAAGCAAATTCACCCAAGAGGAGTAGACAGCAGGAAATAATCAAACTCTGAGCTGAAATCAACCAAGTGGAAACAAAAAGAACTATTCAAAGAATCAACCAAACCAGAAGCTCGTTCTCTGAGAAAAGCAACAAGATAGATAAACCCTTAGCCAGACTAACTAGAGGGCACAGGGACAGTATCCTAATTAACAAAATCAGAAATGAAAAAGGAGACTGTTAACAACAGAACCTGAGGAAATCCAAAACATCATCAGATCCTACTACAAAAGGCTATACTCAACAAAACTAGAAAACCTGGATGAAATGGACAACTTCCCTAGACAGATAGCAGGTACCAAAGTTAAACCAGGATCAGATTAACAATCTAAACAGTCCCATTTCCCCTAAAGAAATAGAAGCAGTCATTAATAGTCTCCCAACCAAAAAAAGCCCAGGACCAGATAGGTTTAGTGCAGAATTCTATCAGACCTTCAAAGAAGACCTAATTCCAACTCTCCTCAAACTATAGAATCAGAAGGTACTCTACCCAATTCATTCTATGAAGCCACAGTTACTCTGATACCTATATCACACAAAGATCCAACAAAGAAAGACAACTTCAGACCAATTTCCCTCATGAATATCGATGCAAAAATACTCAATAAAATCCTCGAAAACTGAATCCAAGAACACATCAAAACGATCACCCATCATGACCAAGTAGGCTTCATCCCAGGAATGCAGGGATAGTTTAATATATAGAAATCCATCAATGTAATCCACTATATAAACAAACTCAAAGACAAACACCACATGATCATCTCGTTAGATTTTGAGAAAACATTTGACAAAATCCAACACCCTTTCATGATAAAAGTCTTGGAAAGATCAGGAATTCAAGGCCCCTACCTAAACATAATAAAAGCAATATACAGCAAACCAGTAGCCAAGATCAAACTAAATTGAGAGAAACTCAAAGCAATCCCACTAAAACATGGACTAGACAAGGCTGCCCACTTTCTCCCTACCTATTCAATATAGTGCTTGAAGTCCTAGCCAGAGAAATTCTACAACAAAAGAAGATCAAGGGGATACAAATTGGAAAGGAAGAAGTCAAAATATCACTGTTTGCAGATGATATGATAGTATATATAATGACCCACAAAATTCCAGAGAACTCCTAAACCTGATAAACAGCTTCAGTGCAGTAGCTGGTTATAAAATTAACTCAAACAAATCAATGGCCTTTCTCTACACAAAGGATAAACAAGCTGAGAAAGAAATTAGGGAAACAACACCCTTCACAATAGTCACAAATAATATAAAATACCTTGGTGTGACTTTAACTAAGGAAGTGAAAGATCTGTATCTCAAGAACTTCAAGTCTTGGAAGAAAGAAATTGAAGAAGATCTCAGAAGATGGAAACATCTCCCATGCTCATGGATTGGCAGGATTAATATAGTCAAAATGGCTATCCTGCCGAGAGCAATCTACAGATTCAATGCAATCCCCATCAAAATTCCAACTCAATTCTTCACTGAGTTAGAAAGGGCAATTTGCAAATTCATCTGGAATAATAAAAAACCTAGGATAGCAAAAACTATTCTCAACAATAAAAGAACCTCTGGTGGAATCACCATGCCTGACATTAAGCTGTACTACAGAGCAATTGTGATAAAAACTGCATGGTACTGGTACAGTGACAGACATGTAGATCAATGGAATAGAATTGAAGACCCAGAAATGAATCCACACACCTATGGTCACTTGATCTTTGACAAGGGAGCTAAAACCATCCAGTGGAATAAAGACAGCATTTTCAACAAATGGTGCTGGCACAACTGGCGGTTATCATGGAGAAGAATGCAAATTGATTCATTCTTATCTCCTTGTACAAAGCTCAAGTCTAAGTGGATTAAAGACCTCCACATAAAACCAGAGACACTGAAGTTTATAGAGGAGAAAGTGAGGAAAACCCTCAAAGATATGGGCACAGGGGAAAAATTCCTAAACAGAACAGCCATGGCCTGTGTGGTCAGATCAAGAATTGACAAATGGGACCTTATAAAATTGCAAAGTTTCTGTAAGGCAAAAGACACAGTCAGCAAGACAAAAAGGCCACCAACAGATTGGGAAAGGATTTTTTTTACCAATCCTAAATCTGATAGGGGACTAATATCCAATATATACAAAGAGCTCAAGAAGCTGGACTCCAGAAAATCATATAACCTCATTAAAAAATGGAGCACAGAGCTAAACAAAGAATTCTCAACTGAGGAATACCAAATGGCTGAGAAGCACCTGAAAAAATGTTCAACATCCTTAATCATCAGGGAAATGCAAATCAAAACAACCCTGAGATTATACCTCACATTATTCAGAATGGCTAAGATAAAAAATTCAGGTAACAGCAGATGCTGGTGAGGATGTGGAGAAAGAGGAACACTCCTCCATTGCTGGTGGGATTGCAAGCTTGTATAGCCACTCTGGAAGTCAGTCTGGCGGTTCCTCAGAAAGTTGGACCGGAGGATCCAGCAATACCTCTCCTGGGCATATACCCAGAAGATGTTTCAACTGGTAATAAGGACACATGCTCCACTATGTTCATAGCAACCTTATTTATAATAGTCAGAAGCTGGAAAGAACCCAGATGTCCCTCAACAGAGGAATGGATACAGAAAATGTGGTACATTTATTTACACAATGGAGTACTACTCAGCTATTAAAAACAATGATTTTATGAAATTCTTGGGCAAATGGATGTATCTGGAGAATATCTTCCTTAGTGGGGTAACCCAATCACAAAAGAAGTCACCAGATATGCACTCACTGTTAAGTGGATATTAGCACAGAATCTTTTTTTTTTTTTTGGTTTTTCGAGACAGGGTTTCTCTGTATAGCCCTGGCTGTCCTGGAACTCACTCTGTAGACCAGGCTGGCCTCGAACTCAGAAATCCGCCTGCCTCTGCCTCCCGAGTGCTGGGATTAAAGGCGTGCGCCACCACGTCCGGCCCAGCACAGAATCTTAGAATACCCAAGATACAATATGCAAAAGTTCTTTTAGTTCTTCTTCCTTTTGGTCGCACATCTATGAAGTAAGGAGGAATCTTATCCCTTGTTTTATGGGTACTTTCCTCAATGTCTCTGTTTCAAACCTCGATTCTGTTTTCCTACCTGATAGGTCTCTGATGGGGTGGGTCCCTAGGTAGGGTATTAGTCAGTGGTTTGGGTCTGTGATAACGTATCCTGTCGTAGAGTTTGCTGAAGGGACCCTGATGTAACTATCTCCTATGAGGCTATGCCAGTGACTGGCAAATACAGAAGTAAATGCTCACAGTCATCTGTATGATGGAACACAGGACCCCCAATGGAGAAGCTAGAGAAAGTACCCCGAGAACTGAAGGGGTCTGCAACCCTATAAGAGAAACAACAATATGAACTAACCAGAACCCCCAGAACTCATATCTCTAGCTACATATGTAGCAGAAGATGGCCTAGTTGGCCATCATTGGGAAGAGAGGCCCCTTGGTATTGCAAACTTTATATGCCCCAATACAGGGGAATGCCAGGGCCAAGAAGTGGGAGTGGGTGGGTAGGGGAGCAGGGCAGGGGTAGGGTAGAGGGATCTTTTGGGATAGCATTTGAAATGTAAATTAAGAAAATATCTAATAAAAATAAAATTTAAAAAAAAGAAAGAAAAAAGAAACAGACCCACTGGGCAGAAGAGATGGCTCAGAAGTTAAGACCATTTGTTGCTCTTTCCGAGGACCTAGGTTTGGTTTCCCAAAGCCACAGATAGCAGCTCATAGTTGTCTATAACTCGTTTGAAGGGACCCAATTCTTCCTCACCTCTCCAAACTCCAAGCATTCACATGGCACACATAAACGCAAGCAGGCAAAACACTCAATACAATAATCTCATTTCTTTTCACATTTCCCAAGGTACCTGAATTCTCAAATAATTCTTTCCATACAAAAGCCATCCTTTAAACTAAGTCTACAAATGCCAGCTTCCCTCAGCAAATACAATTAACCACCTTTCTTTACCAGAACAACTAGATGCCTTACTTTGGAAGTTAGAAGCACTACACACTTACTATTTCTTCTAATTCTGAAAAGATGCTTTTAAAAATTAAGCAAATGCTACCTGTAAAACTGCAAAGGGCTGGAGGGAAGGAAGGAGAAAAAAAAAGACAGGAAAACCAAGAACTATCCCTCTTACAAGTCTGGATACACAAGTTTATGGCCAGTCTCAGCTGGATGGTAGCATTATTTTAAAAGCCAGCTACACAATACATGTAACAAATAACAGGTTATAGTTAGAAACTGATAAGCTGCAATATCGCCAAATCTATTCAACTTCTAATTGAGCTGGAGAGATGGCTTCAGGGTTATGAGCACGGACTGTTCTTCCAGAGGTTCTAAGTTCAATTCCCAACAACTACATGGTGGCTCACAACCATCTGTTGCCCTCTTCTGGTGAGTCTGAAGACAGCTACAGTGAAGTCATATAGATTAAATAAATAAGCCTTTAAAAAACTTTGTTGAAGATCTAGTCTTAAGAAAAAAAAAAGTTAAAAATAATTCAGGGAGAGAAGGTGAGGCAGATTTAAAAAAATAAAAATAAAAATAAATCACAGTATGAGGAAAGGTTAAAGAGTTAGCCTGATCTAGGAAAGAGCTTTGTGGGACGGGGCTGTAGCTGTAGAACTGGACCGAGTACCAGTGAGGATGGCAAAGAAGAGACGCACAAGGCACCAGCATTTTACTGATGCTGGGGTAAAGGGAAGGTGCTAGGGGTCTAATCAGAGGCTCGTAGTACATCCAGTTTCTCCACAGCAACCTGAGCGCACACACACACACACACCCCACCCCGCCCCAAAGAAATCCTGGAGAATGATTCCCGGCTCTGAGTAGAGAGCAAGGCCTGTATCATCACGGGGGAAAGAGCACACAGAAGCCTGCTTGCCTAAGGCAGCCAGGGCCTGATGGAACTCAGAATAGGACATGGACAATGAGAAAACTCTCCAACCTCTCAGGCCTGACATTATGTGCAAGATGGAAATAGCCCACAGCTCAAAGAATCCGGTCTACAGTAGACTAAGGTAACTATAGCAACAGCAAAGCCCAAACCTGATTAGACTTCACAGTCTGACACAGTACTTACAAGTGTTCATTCCCCAGGGTAAATACTCTATTTTTTATTTTACACAGTGACCAGAACTCACTTTTAAAGAGAAACTGAGTCTTCTGTGACAGCTCAGACCTCTAATCCTTGAACTCTGGAGCAGAGGCAGGAGGATCAGGAGTTCAAGGCCAGCTGTCTTAGTTGCTCTTTTTATTAATCACTGTAATAAGACATCATGATCAGTACAACTCATAGAAGAGTTTATTACAGGGCTTACAGGTGGAGGGTGAGCCCACTATCATCATTGTGGGAGCAGGAAGGAAGGCGTGGCGCTAGGGCAGAGGCTGAGAGCTTGATCCACAAGTACTAGGAAGAAAGAGAGCTAACTGGAGACAGCATCTCCTGAGGTCCCACCCCTAGTGACACACCTCCTCCAACAAGGCCACACTTCTAATACTTCTAAAACAGTTTCACCAACTGTGGACCAAGCGTCAAAATATATGAGCCAAAGGGGGTCAGTCTCATTTAAATCACTACTGAGCAAGCTTGGTTATATATCAAGTGAGAGTTTTATGAGATCCTGTTTAAAAAAAAAAAAAAAAAAAAAAAGGACAAAGAAAAAGAAGAGAGTTGGAGATGTGGTCCAGAGGGTAGACCGCATGCCCTGGTTTTGATCCATACTCCAGCTTAAAGCAGAGCATTGTGAAGGATGCCTGTGATCCCAGCACTCAGGATCAGGTAGGTGGATCAGAATTGCAGCCAGCCAGCTAAGCAGACAGAATGTGGTGGTTTGTATATGCTTGGCCCAGGGAGTGAGTGGCACTATTAGGAAGTTGGAGTAGAAATGTTCTTGTTAGAGGAAGTGTATTACTGTTGGGTGGGTTTGAGACCCTCCTCCTACCTGTCTGGAAACCAGTCTTTTCCTATATGCCTTTGGATCAAGATGCTGGACTTTCAGCTCTTCCAGCCCCACATCTGCCGGGACATTGCCAACCTTCCACCTTGATGATAATGGACTGGACCTCTGAACTTGTAAGCCAGATCCAATTAAATGTTGTCTGTATGAGTTGCCTTGGTCATGGTGACTCTTCCCAGCAATGAAAACTCTAAGACACAGGCTGACAGCAGATGTTCACCTCTCCCTCCATTCTCACCTCCAGATTTGTAGGAACCACCTGCTGAGGACTGTTCCCATTCCCAGGGAATTAAGTAGATCCTAGTGGAACACCCTGTTTTCCTCCCTCATTTCGGCCCCTTAACACTCCCTCCTGGCCCATCCACATTCCCAAATGTAAGCTGCCAATAACTGGGGTTTTATTGCTGCAAACAGACAATATGATTAGAACAACTCTTACAAAGGAAAACATTTCATTGGAGCTGGCGTGGTTCAGAGGTTTAGTCCATTCTTGTCATGGTGGGAAGCATGGTGGTAGGCAGGCAGACAGTGTTGGAACGGTAGCTGAGAGCTCTATATCTAGATCAGTAGGCACAGGGAAAGAAAGTGACACTGTGCCTGGCTTTAACATCTAAAACCTCAAAGCTCACTCCCTGTGACATACTTCCTCCAACAAGGCCACACCTCCAATAATGTAATATCTATGAGTCTATGGGGGGCGTTTTAATTCAAACCCCCACTCTCAGAAACACATTTTACCTGGAACCTCTGGTAGCCACATATCAGGATCTCAGAAGAATTCCCTACCAAGAAACACACAGCCACCACACGCTCCTAAGAACAAGAGAAGGCAACGGAAACCAAGGAACCAAAAAACAAAACAAAACAAAAGACAAGACCAGGTATCAGCACCTAGAATTACAATCCTCCCAAACCCAGATGCCGATATGAAAACACAGTAACAGAGAAGACAATATGCCTCCACTAGAGTCCAGCAACCTTACAACTCTCCTTTCTTCCACCCTCTCCACTCCTTTTCTTCTCCCCTTTCAATCCCCTAACATTAGATGAGAGAAAAGAATAGAGATGAAAGGAAAGAGCTCCCAGAATAAAGTCAGGTCAGAGCGAGGACGACATTACTGTTAGACTGCTTCCTTAACACACAATAATCAAAGCACTAAATGTACAGAACACCACCAACAAAAAGAATATTAAAAGCTGCAAGGGAAAAAAGACCCAGTATCATATAAAGGCAGACCTAGTAGAATAATATCGGACTTCTCAAAGGAGACTTTAAAAGCCAGAAGGAAAGAAGTCCTACCAACTCTAAGGAACCATATATGCCAGCCCAGACTATTACACTCAACAAAACTTCAATCACAATAGACAGAGCAAATAAGACTCATCCATTGCTGGTAGGAGTGAAAACTGATGTCCCTCAAGATTCAGCTACACCATTCTTGGACAGATCCCCAAAGCATGTTCCATCCCAGCAGAGACACTTGCTCAACCATGTTTACACAATGGTTAGAAATTGGAACCTAGATGTTCCTCAATAGAAGAATGGATAAAGAAAATGCTGCATATTTACCCGACAGTATTACTCAGCCTTTAAAAGGAATGAATTCATGAAATTCAATGGAGAGAACTAGAAAAAAATCATCCTTAGTAAGGTATTCTAGACCCAGAGAGACAAATATGGTGTGTTTTTTTTATATGTGAATAAGCTATTAAATCAATGATAACCAAGCTACAATCCAGAGAACCACAGAAGCTAGGTATAAAGTAAGGGACTAGGGGAGACCAATATATCTAAATAGGAAAGGTAAATAGATTGGTTAGTTATGGGTGGATGGGAGGCTGGGAAAAGAGGCTCAAATTGTTGGAGGAGAGAATACAAGAAGAGACAGCTAAGCTGGGTGTGGTGGCACACACCTTTAATCCCAGCACTCAGGAGGCAGAGGCAGGCGGATTTCTGAGTTCGAGGCCAGCCTGGTCTACACAGTGAGTTCCAGGACAGCCAGGGCTATACAGAGAAACCCTGTCTCAAAAAACCAAAAAAAAAAAAAAAAAAAAAGAAGAGACAGCTAAAATTATGGGCCATTTGAATGGCATTATGGAAATCTAATACAACAGAAACTGCCTAAAATCTATACATATATGATGGTGATTTAAATGAAATCATCAAATAATGGGGGAGATAGATCCCCAATTGAATATCTTTTGTCATCAAATAAAACTTCTAGTCCTGAGATTGGGTTACATCTAATTGAGTTGTTGGCCAACATAGTCCCATGGGAATTCCCAAACAACCCAGGCTGTTGCCAAGACTATAGACTGTTCTGCACAAACTGACTGCAAGGCTCCACTGCTGGAGATAACCCTACACAAAGTACTGAACATGGAGAAGTCGAGCTGATGCTTATGTAGTGAATACGCCTGTGTTCTAGCATCTGTGGTACAGAACGGTACTCTGCATGTTACCTAAGGAGAAATGGAAGTAACAAGCCAGCCACAGAACCGAGCATGGACAGTGATATGCTAGGGATATGCTAGTGGGAATAATCAAACAATACCTGATGTATTATAAGTCAGGGTTCTCTAGAGTCATAGAACTTATGAAATACACATATATATATTCCATATGATAATGTACAGACAGCTATCCATCTAATCCAACAAGGGCCAGCAAAATGGAAAGTCCATGAATCTAGCAGTTACCCAGTCCCACAGGCAAGAGTGTCTTAGCTGGCCTTCTGTCTATGCTGGAATCATGAAGAAGTAGGCTCCAATGCCAGTGAAGGAAAGGTGTGCCGGCAAAGGCAAGGGAAGAGGGCAAACAGCAAGAGCTTCCTCCTTCCTTCCCCTATATCATATAGGTTTGCAGTAAAACCTGGTGTGGTCCAGGAGAAAGGTGCATCTTCCCACCGTGAGATCAGGGTCAAAAGTGTGAGTCTTGGCCGGGATTGGTGGCGCATGCCTTTAATCCCAGCACTCGGGAGGCAGAGGCAGGCGGATTTCTGAGTTCGAGGCTAGCCTGGTCTACAAAGTGAGTTCCAGGACAGCCAGGGCTATACAGAGAAACCCTGTCTCGAAAAACCAAAAAAAAAAAAAGTGAGTCTCCCTATATGAGAAGTCTAGACTAACATAAAATCTCTCACAGGCATATCCTCCACTTCTGGATTATAGTTCATTCCAGATATAATCAAGTTAACAATCAAGAGCAACTATCACACTTGATTTGACTTAATGCCCACTCCACGAGATGGAACCCATACCAAACACTGCCTGGATGATCAAAAACCTGAGATTGGATAGTCTAGAGACCTAAACCAAATACTACTGGTCTAAAAATTGGGGGATGGGGGGGGAGGAGGTGTATAACAATAATGTTTTTCCTAGTACATTTTGCTAAACTCACAGATCAGTGCCTTGCTCAACCATTATCACAGAAGCTGCCTCCTGCAGCAGATGGGAACAAATACAGAGACCCACAGCCAGACATTATGAAGAGAATCAAAGACCTTGGACCACTCAGCCCTAAAAGGAATATCTCCATCCAAACCCTCCCCACAGGGCTCAGGAAAACCCGAAGAAGAAGGTAAAAGCCAGAAGGGATAAATGACACCAAGAAAACAAGGCCTTCTAAATCAACATGAGCAAAGCTGCAATGAACTCACAGATACTGAAGCAGTATGCACAGAGCCTTCCCCTCCACTCACAGATACTGAAGCAGTATGCACAGAGCCTTCCCCTCCACTCACAGATACTGAAGCAGTATGCACAGAGCCTTCCCCTCCACTCACAGATACTGAAGCAGTATGCACGGAGCCTTCCCCTCCACTCACAGATACTGAAGCAGTATGCATGGAGCCTTCCCCTCCACCACACTGTAGTGGGTGCTCTGCATATACAGTATAGATTGCAGTTTAGTGTTCTTATGGGATCCCCATGTGAGAATGAGTGAGTCTGTTTCTTGTGCCTTCTCTTATTTCCTTTTGTTTTGTCCAATTCCAACGTATTGCTTTTTGTTTTATCTTATTGTATTTTATCATTATCCCTCAGAAGCCAATTTGTTTTCTAATGAGAGACAGGAAGGAAGTAGACCTGGATGAGAGGGGAGACTCTAATCAGGATATATTGTGTGAGAAAAACAAAATCTATTCAATGAGAGGAAGGGAAAAAAAAAAAGATTAAGGTCATTGTCAGCTACACAATAAGTTCAAGGGCTGCCTAGGCTAACTGAGACCCTATCTGAAAGGCCAAGGTAAGGGGCAGAAGGCATTTAGATGGCTCAGAGGAGAAAGGCCCTAGCCACATCACCTTAGCAACCAAAAGTGCATCACAGGAACCCACACAAAGATGGGAGGAAACAAACTCCACAACGTTGTCTCTGATCTCCACTCCAGTACAATGGCACACAAGGCCTCTCCCATAATAAAAATAACATCGTACAAGAAAGAAAAAATGTTTTACTGATTACAAGGAAGAAGTATTATCCTTATTTTTGTCTAATACCTGAAACTATTGAATAAATACACTGTTAGAAGTAGTCTCAAGCAAGAACATTACACAATCAAATTTTAAATTCCTATACTTATATACCAGAAAATGTATTTAAGAAAAAAGATTCAGGGGCTGGTGAGATGGCTCAGCGGGTAAGAGCACCCGACTGCTCTTCCGAAGGTGATAAGTTCAAATCCCAGCATCCACATGGTGGCTCACAACCATCCGTAACAAGATCTGGCGCCCTCTTCTGGATCGTCTGAAGACAGCTACAGTGTACTTACATATAATAAATAAAATAAATCTTTAAAAAANAAAAAAAAAAAAGAAGAAAGAAAAAGAAAAGAGATTCAGGCTAAAGGTTGGGAAACATAATACCATGATAAAGTCTAGGGGCTGGAGAAATGGCTAAATAGCTAATAAACATAAAATAATAAGATATGTAAAAAGTCACTGGAGAGATGGCCCAGCAGTTAAGAGCACTGACTACTCTTCCAGAGGACCCAGGCTCAATTCCCAATACCCACATGGTGGCTCACAATCAGCTGTAACTCTAGTTCCAGGGGATTCAGTGCCCTCTGACCCAGAGGTATGGGCCTTTCTGCATCCATCACCAATAAACGGAATACACCACAGGCTTGCCACTGGCCAATCTGATGGGAACATTGTCTCAACTGAAGTTCCCACTTCCTAGATGTCTCCACTTTGTGTCAAATTGACATAAAACTAGCTACCATAACATGTACACATGATGAAAACTTGCCAGGTGAATTCAGTGTCAACGTTACTCTAAAATGTTACCCTAAGTAACCAAGGAGAAAGATGTTGTAATGCATTTGTGTTGATGATTGCTTAAACATCCACTGTTGACCAGTGACAAGGCTTCTGGACACTAAGGAGCTTATAATTGTGTAACCACCTCTCCTACAGTAGGCTGTTTAAGGAACAGTGGTAGTATGGGGTGAGCACATCTAGCCTGCAAAGTGGACAAAACTACCAGTAAGCACAGCTCTTCACAGACTGACAAACTGACAGCTAGTGGGGCCTTCTCTTGCATTTCTGGGTTAGGCTCACTAGCCAACTCCAGGCTAGGAGAAGATTCTAAAGGAGAATGTAGATCAAAGCAGGAAGTGGCAGGGCTGGAGAGATGGCTTAGTGGTTAAGAGCACTTGCTGCCTTTCCACAGGACCTGAGTTTGGCTCCTGGTACCCACACATATCACATGGCTCACAAGTGTCAGTAACTTCAGCTCCAGGAAGCCTCTGGCCTCCCTGGGCACCTACACTCCTAAACACATTCTTACATACAATTAAAAATTATAAAAATATGTATTTAAAAATAGCATTTAAAAATAAATATTTAGTCTCTTCTAATATTTGTGCAATAAAGTATTAAACATTTGTGCCATAAGATTAGAATCTAGTAAGTTTCAAACTCACTCCATTCTCTTCTGAACATGGTAAAAAAGATCTTAAAAGAGAAACAAGAGGTGTAATTCTTGAACTGTCCTGTAAACGCCAGATATTAAGAGAAAAATTTTTACTTTATGGATCTGATGTGAAGGATAAAAACGATGGACAACAGTGCCAGCTGACTGCTCCCCCACTAACACCATCCCGGCCTCAGCACTTAGCCGCCCTGCCTGGGCTGCTGGCTGCCACTGCCATCTAGCAGCAGATCCGACAATATGAGAATGCAGGGCTTACTCAGGACCCGTGGTCTGGCCTCCAGACAACATATTCAGAGCAACAGGTGTTTCTGATGCAGACTTTGAACCGACTTTCAGATGCAGAACTTTGACAACCAAAATTGAACTGAATTTTTCTCAGGAGTTTCTCTCTCCATGGGCAATATAAATTATTTCCACGTGAGCCTTTAGACTCTTTTTACCTCAATTCTAATCTCTCTTTAAAATTCCAACTCCATTACTCTAGAGCAGTGGTTCTCAACCTGTGGGCTGTGATCCCTCTGGGGTCACATATAAGATATTCTGCATATCATATTTTAAATATATATATATATACATATATATATATATATATATATATATATATATATATATATATATATATTTTTTTTTTTTTTTTTTTGGTTTTTCGAGACAGGGTTTCTCTTTATAGCCCTGGCTGTCCTGGAACTCACTTTGTAGACCAGGCTGGCCTCGAACTCAGAAATCCGCCTGGCTCTGCCTCCCGAGTGCTGGGATTAAAGACATGCGCCACCACGCCCAGCTCATATATTATATTAATGTAGCAAAATTACAGTTATGAAGTAGCAATGAAAATAGTTTCATGGTTGAGGTCACCAAAACATGAGGGACTGTATTAAAGAGTTGCAGCCTTGGGACGGTTAGGAACCACTGCATTAGAGTCTGCTTAAATCCCTACACACATTTGTATGTGCTACCAAACTTTCAAATATACCCAAAATGGGCTTTCCTATGGTTTGTCTCTATTAACTTCAAATCCTATGCATCCAGGCTCAAAATCCAATCACCTTTGATGAAGGAGAAAACAAGAGTAAATTAGTTCATGTCAACATTTACCTATTATCATCCTTGTTCTATCACCTCTCATCTGCAGCAACCTTACTCTAACACACAGGAAGAACAGGAAATACTTCCGCTAGACCAGTGGCTCTCAACCTGCCTATCACTGCTGTGGGTCCCCAGCCTAGAGCTCAGTCTGTGGACCAGGCCTGCCTCTAACTCACAGATACCCTCCTGCATCTGCCTCCCAAATGTTAAGATTAAAGGCATCTGGCTAACAAACTTTTTAATAATGATAAATATCATGATATATCTTTTTGTTGTTTCTGTATGAACAACAAGTATTGAAGTTTTAATGACTTACAAATGACTTTACTTTATACCCATCAACATAGTAGGTAAAATGTGTCACTCAATATTTTTCCAACAAGAATTACAAAGATTGCTATTCTTTCCCAAGAATTTCACCTCCTTTTAAGTCACCTATCTCCTACCCTTGCTTCAAGATTCACTTCAAAATCTACTGGCTACATAAAATTCCTATTAATCTAGCACAAAGTGATAATTTCCTCTAAATACCAATATATTATGATATTCATGCAGTAATAATTGTATGCCAAGTAATTATAAGTGTTATTTGCATTTTACACATTTTTAAATTGCTTCTGCCTACTGAAGAGTATAAAAAAATAAGAAACCTATTTCTCAATCCTTTTTTTTGTTTGTTTCCAGGACGGGGTCTCACTCTGCAGCTCTGGCTGGTCTGTCACTCACTATGTGTTGGTGACAAGCCTTGAACTCACGGCAATCGTCCTGCCTCCGCCTCCTAAGCACAGGAATTACAGGTGTGTGACACTACATCTGACTGCCAATCTTTTAGAACCAATCATTCTATCGATCTGCAGCTGAGTAACACTACTTTTTCAGTAGAGAAAAACAGAGAGACAAAGAAATATTCACATATATGTAAAACAAAGGCAGATTTAAGAGGAAGACCACAAAACCACGCTAAAGCCTGAGAAAAACAATTCCCCTCCAACCATTGTTTTTTAAAGAAAGTAGGTTTTTGCACAAGAAAAAAAGATTATAAAGTAACAATATTGATAAACCATCCATAACCACGGCTTTGATTTGTCAATTCATGCCAGCCTTCCTTCTCGTCCAACTCCATGCCTTAGTTAGGGCTCCTATGGTGATGAAAACCATGACCAGGGCAACTTAGGAAGGGCAAGGTTCATTTGGGTTACACTTCCGTATCACTGTTCATCAACAAGGGAAGTGAGGACAGGAACTCAAAGAGGGCTGGAACCCGGCTAATAGAGCTGATGCAGAGGCCATGGAGGGTGCTGCTTTCTGACACAGCCCAGGACCACCCTCCCAGGGGGAGCCCCACAATAGACTGGACCCTTCCACACCAATAACTACCCAAGAAAATGCCCTCTAGGCTTGCCTACAGCCCACTCTTAAGGAGACATTTTCTTAGTTGAGTCTCCTTTTTACAGCTTGACATAAACTAGCCAGTACACTCCAGGAAGGCGGGATTGAGGAAGCCAAGGGATTGGTCAGATTTCAATATTACACGTTTATCTTCAGAGAGCACTTAATAAACAATAATGTATTCTCTAGCTACTTCAAGAAACTCAACAAGTATTCAAAATGCTTTTGTTTTACAAAAAAGATAGGATAATCTTAGATTTCCAGAATGCAGTAAGTACTTTATGACATATTTTTACGTAAAACACAAACCTACACATTAATCATTTAAGATAAAAATAGCCCAATGATTCATAAATTGCATTACTTGAGAATGGCTCAGAGGACTGTGATAGTCTCAAGTTCCTTTCTTAGTTCTCAATTAAGACTCAAAAATACTTTGTAGTCTTAAAGAGAAACTTTAGAATAACTTCCAAAAAATAATTCAGTGCTACATTAAGGCTAGAAGCATCACAGGTGGGGGAAAACGTGAAATAAAATAGTCTCAACCTTTATTTTCTTTCTTCCTTACTGGAAAACAGATTCCTGTTATGCATGCTGACAACTTTAGGCCTGACTAACACAGGTCTAAGGTTCCAAGGAGAAAGAGGAGGGTTTTAGAGAAATCATAACCAAGATACAATAACCGACAGCAACCAGGAAATACAAACATGGGTGAGGGAGAGGTTCATTTCGGTGGTGTAGTGGATATAACAGGTCCTCAAGCTCCTGGAAATAACCTTCATTAAATTCAGACATGAAATCAGAGGTGGATCTAGTTGTGAGAAGGAAGAGAGTCATCAGGAGGGGGACAAGAGAGGACAATGGAGGAAGTTAAATACGACTAAGCTATGTATATAAAAATGTCATTATAAACCCATCAACGATACTTAATATATGCTCACAAAAATATATTAACACAGAAGGAAATGGAGGCACATCCGAGAGCTCACATCATGAGCTGAATCAGCAGTAACACAGGTAACAGAGCTGGCTTTAAGGGAAAACAGCCATATAGGACTTACCCTTGCTGACTTTTGCTGGGGTGGGGGGTGAGGGGGAAGGGTGAGGATGAGGACACTACCACAATGACAACGGGACAACTAGCTGCAATCCTTTGACCCTGATATTTTTAAATTCCCACTCACGGCTATTTATTGGTTCTTTTGTGTGCATCGGTGATGTAACATGCACTGAGTTCTTGCCATACTCCATGTGTGATCTAAATGTCTTTTATACATCATACCCTGTTCAACCTTCTGGGAAGTCCTATAAAGTAAGTACATTTGCAGTATGAGCTTTTATTCTTATTTCTTTTCTTTCATCATTTATTTTTCTGTCTTCTGAGACAGGATCACTACAGGCTGCCTCAAACCTGCAGTGATCCTCTCGCCTCAGCCACTCAAGTGTCTGGATTACAGGTGTGCATTAGCACATCTGGGCCTCACATCTGCGGCTCCCAGTTTATAGTCAAGTGAGGCTGAACAGGCTTGCACACTTTCTGCCATTGCATGAGCTTTAGGTGTAGGGAGTCACCATAGTTAAAGGCTTGCCCGAGTATGCTCAATACCAACCTGGGCAACTTTGGGATACACTGTTCCACAGCCTGTATGAAAAATGGAAAAATTAAAAGGGGCTGGGGATATAGCTTAATGATAAAACACTCACCAAAAATAAATAAATAAATAATTAATAAATAAATAAATAAATAAATAAATAAATATAAAAATAAAGCAAGTCCTGGGTTCTAGTCCAGAGGGGCTGGGTGGGGCACTCAACCACAAATGCAAAGATGAGAACGGAAATGTATCTAAGGAGTGACCACCCCTATGCTTCTCCCCTATTCTCCCATTAGCTACTGGAGTCTGAGCTTAGGCAAAGCCTACACAACAGTCTCTCTACAGTCCCAGATGTCCTGAAACTCACTATATAGGCAAGGCTGACCTCAAACTCACAGACATCCACTGCCTCCAGAGTACTGCAATTAAAATGTGTGCCACCATGCCCCACAAGGCCTAAACTCTTAAAACACTTCCTAATTGTATCTTTTAAATAGTAAGGGATATATTTTACTTTATTTTTATATGCCTCAAAAAATCATACATATGGTAAAAAAAAAAAACAACTTTAAAAATCATAGCTAAACAGCAATGAAATACTATTATATGACTACCTAATCCAAACTAGCAGCTGGTACTGATCATCTATACTGTCCTAGTGACAGTGTGAATGGATACAACTGTTTTGATCAACAGTTTGCAACACTGTGGAAACAAAACACTCTACAGGTCAGCTATCTGTGAACTATACTATCAGTAACTCAGCACTTACAGCTTGGTGAAGACATGTATTTTACAAAGCGTTTGAAAACGTCCATTCAAAAGCTAGGTGTAGTGGTACACATCTTTAAACCCAGTACTCAAGAGTTCCGAGCTCTGAGTTAGTTAAGAATTATTTATTTTATGTCTATGAGTAGTACATTGTAATTGTCTTCAGACACACCAGAAGACAGCATCGGGTCCCATTGCAGATGGTGGTAAGTCACCTTGTAGGTGCTGGGAATTGAACTCAGGACCTCTGGCAGAGCAGTCAGTGCTCTTAACTGCTGAGGCATCTTTCCAGTCCCAGGCAGCACACATCTTTAATTCCAGGACTTGGGAGGCAGAAGCAGGCAGGTCCTAAATTCAACACCCAAAAACCACATGAAGGCTCACAACCATCTGTACAGCTACAGTGAACTCACCCGCATAAAGAGACAGTGATGACGCATAAAGAGACAGTGATGACTCAGGAGTAACCCGAGCAGTCTCACTAAAATCCTGGGCTCTTTTGTTTTTGGTTTTTTTTTCAAGACAGGGTTTCTCTGTATAGCCCTGGCTGTCCTGAAACTCACTCTGTAGACCAGGCTGGCCTCGAACTCAGAAATCCGCCTGCCTCTGCCTCCCGAGTGCTGGGATTACAGAGAAACCCTGTCTCGAAAAACAAACAAACAAACAAACAAAAAAAGGTAAGTCTTTTTTTTATTTTTTGTTTGTTTT